>OLMU01004118.1:0-28318 GCA_900291995.1 Licmophora abbreviata | reverse complement strand
ATGCTCCCAACGAAGTCCCTGACTGGGTTCCGCTGACTAACATTACTGGTACGCTTCCTGGTTACCTCCGCGGCGGCACCTTGATTCGAAATGGCGGGGGGCTCTGGGGCATTCCGGGCGGTGACCAGTACTCCCACATTTTCGATGGACTCGCCAAGGTTTCGGCGTATCGATTCAGTGATAGGGGCGACTGCTCAGTTGAGTATCTGAACAAGTTCATTGACTCCGCGTGGTATCGCAAGGTACAATCGACTCGAGAGATTCCACCTTCGCTGGCGGTCGGTCCCGTGCTGAGTGCAGGTACGAAGGAAACCAAGACGGGGATGTTGCGTCTCGTCGGCGCGTTGGTGAATGCGCTGCAGTTCGACAACACACCCGTCAATATCTGGGATTATGACCCCAGCAAGGCCCATTCTACATCTTCTACTGCTGCAATCAGTGCCTTGACCGATGCACCCGCCCGTGCCGACCTGTCGCTCGACACCCTACAAACTCAGTACTCTGGCACTGCGCCTTCAACGCCATTGGCAGCCAGTACTGGCTACGAGCTTCTCTCCACTGCACATCCAGAATACTCTAAAACATCTGATGCGACCTACAATGTAGTGGTGGAACTAGGACTATCAGGGCCTCGCGTCAGTTTGACATGTGAGACTAGTTCTGGAGAGCGGAGCGTCGTCGGATCTTCGCAACCGATTGATGATGGCGTTCCATACCTCCATTCCTTTGGACTGACGCATCGTCATGCAGTTGTCGTGTTGCAGCCATTGCGTGTCAACTTGAGCGATCTCTCAGCGACACTTGAACGGGGATTCCTGCGTGCCATGCGGCCAGCTGAGAAGACTCGTTTGCTTGTCTTTGACCTGCAGGACGGCTCTGTCGTGTTGGATCAGTCGATCGACGAACGGATCTATTTCTACCACACAATAAGTACTGCCGAATGGCAAGACGAAGAAAACAGCACAGTGATTAGTATGCGAGTCTGTGCATACGACTCCCCCGCAATTATTACTGGAGAACATCAATTTATGCGACTCGAGCAATGTCGGCTGGGTAGAGAGTGGCGCAATCGCATACCAAAGGGAGGGACCGCGTGTGATGTTGAATGTCGGATTCAAGCGGGCAGAGTACATGTGGAATGGAAGGATCTAGAGCAGGGCTTTGAGCTTCCGACGACACGGTATTCTCGTGCGTTTGGGCCGGATTCGGCGCAGTATGCGAAACAGCATCCTCGCTACGTCTATGCATTTGGGGCATATGCCAACGGTTCGTCCGAGTACGACTCGTGGGGACTCTTTAAGTTTGATATGGAAAAAGACTGTATTGAAGCTTCTTACCAACGCGACTCTCGGTACGTGTCTGAGCCAATCTTCGTGGCAGACCCCGATGGGACCGCCGAAGACGACGGCGTGATACTTAGTCAAGTATACGATGGGGTGCAACAGCAAACGTCTCTGATCGTGTTGGATGCTCGAGATATGACGGTAGTATCTGAAATATGGACCGGCAATCGATCGCCAATGGACTTTCACGGGGCGTGGGTACCCGGTGACCGAAGCATGAAACGCGTATTGTAGTAGCGGCAACGGCAGCCCCTGAAGACGGGGTCTTGCTATTCGAGACCACTGTGAGGGCAACCGAGCAAACACGCCGGGCATTGTCTACTTTCAATAACGCTAGCAATGTTGAGGGATCGAAATCGTACCTACTACTACTTCTACTTTTCGGCACAATCATACAGTGCAAGTTAATTGAAAGGGCAGCAACGGCCTGCCTCCCATGTTTGTCATCAAGAAAATCCGCGTCTTGTGCTCACAAAGACAACAACCTAAATGTCAGAAAGACCATGATAAACACAACGAGTCCCCGCAAAACTGGATGCATGCCTCGAAAGAGATTGTAAACGTCTGTGATGAAGGTCGTGAAGTAGTTGGTCATTGTGTAATTGTCTTGGGAATCGTCCCGGTGGCCACCCAACAAGGCTTCCGAGGAAGCAGCCCCATCGCCACTTCCAGTAGTGTTTTCTATGCGAGGAAACGACGGCCAGGAAATCTGCATAGGCCAGAGGGAAGATCGTGTCGTGGTATCAGTGCGCAGCAGCTGCTGCTCCTGCAGCCCCATCCCACGGGACCCCGCCCCAACGACCGGCGCAAAGTCATCGTCGAAGTCGTCCATAGCTCCTGCGGAAGGGGGCGCCAATCCAGAACTCTCGAGATCGCTCGTCAAAGTAGGAGTCTGCACAGTTTGCTGCTGCGGCGCAATGTAGCTACCATCATTCGTTCCAGTCTGTTGAGCAGCCTCTCGTTCGCGCTGCGCTCGAATTCGTTCGAGCAACGAGCCGGACAGCGAGCTGCGGGAGTTTTGGGATGAGTCGTCTGCCATCGCATTCATTGTCAATAAGAGAGAGATGAAACAAGTGCGGTCGAATGAACACGAGTCACAGCACCATGGTCACCTCGACTTGCATGTTTTGCGGAGCTCGCGCGTTCGGAATTCGGAACGTGCCTGTGTTGTGCTCCTGGCTGTCTTCTTCCGCTATATATTTTGGTACCTCCTCGTACCCGGTATCTGTTTCGAGCATACTGTCTGACTCACCTTGTTGTGAGCCTTCTCTCCTTACCGCTTACTCAGCCTTCTCACATTCACTCATTGACCGCACGTTGCTGTTGCGCTTGGTGCTACTGTCATCGCCGCCGTTGGTATTGTTGTAAAGCTCCGTTCTTTCACAATATACACACACTCAAACCATGCAGATTTTCGTAAAGACGCTGACGGGTAAGACGATTACTCTGGACGTGGAGCCGTCCGATACGATCGACAATGTCAAGACCAAAATTCAGGACAAGGAGGGCATCCCGCCCGATCAGCAGCGCTTGATTTTTGCCGGAAAGCAATTGGAGGATGGAAGGACTCTCAGCGATTACAATATTCAAAAGGAAAGTACGTTGCATCTGGTCTTGCGATTGAGAGGCGGGGTCTATGATCCTACTCTCGCTCTTCTTGCCAAAGGATACAATTGCGAGAAGGCCATCTGCCGCAAGTGCTACGCGCGTCTTCCGCCCCGTGCTACCAACTGCCGTAAGAAGAAGTGTGGACACACTTCACAGCTGCGTCCCAAGAAGAAGCTTAAATAAGCATCGAAAGCGCGTAGGTCGAGAGGGACGTATTGGAGGAGGCTCTTGCAATCTTCGGCTTGTTCGGGGTTCAGTGCTCGTAGTCAATCTCTACTGCCTGGTAAACTAGCTTGGAGAAAATGCTTCTACCGAAATTTTCAATGTCGTTTTAGTTTACGCTGTGATGTCCAGCTGGACGTACTATAGCACGATTTATGCCAGGCATTGGCACTGGTCGTACTGAAGTGAAAGCTATAGCTCTTCGTTAAGTATGTCGTTGCCAGATAGGTCTACTGGTGCATTCAACGAAGCTCGTGGACGCGGCACCAAGTATAAGGCCAGATTGCTAGCTTGTAAAGCCCATATGGAAAGCTGGATCTGAGTACCAGTATCTCTACAATGAAGGTGCTTATGCAGCGATTTGCTACGTTGTTTCTTTCTCACCACCCTCGGCAATAGTCGCTAACGTTTTCGCTTCTTTTCGGGCGCCGCCTTAGGCACCTCTTGATCCTCTTGCGATTTTACATCAATGGCATCCGCGTCCACTTCGGCGTCAGAACTTGCTCTCTGGTGCTCGTCCTTTTCTCCTTGCTGTCGTTCCAAGTTCAACATCTCTTGCAACACGTTCCGTCGTTCCTCCGCTAGCCGCATTTCCACGCGTGCTGCATACATGTTCTTGCTGCGGAGAGTCGCATCAGACGTTTCCTTTTCCGGTTCTGTCGACGCAGTAGCGACCCCTGCTCTATTGTCACCTTCAGCTACAGTGCTATCCACTTGATGGTTCTTGTAGGCCACTACCAACTCGGCATGAGGCGTAAGGGTTCCATGAATGTTTTGCAGCGTTGCCAAGTACTTTTCACTAGTTTCCTGGATTATCGATGCATCGGCTGTCTCGACATGAGAAAGCTCTTTGGCAGTCTTTTCTGCTAATAGGATCAGCTGCCACGTCCAGCCTTGAGCTTGCGCTAGATCACGCATTGTCTTGTCGCGCTGCGTTCGACGGGCTTGCAAGGATGGTGCCGTCGACGGAGCTCGTGTACCAGCCTCCTGTGTCGGGTCATTCTCAGTAGTCTCATCTGTCGTTTTCTGTTGTTGCTGCAACGCGACCATGCTTGCCAATTTGCTGCCGCGTCGTTGTTGTTGTTGTGGTTGTACCGCTGCGGCGGATCCAGTCTTTGCTGTCGACGCCTTGGAATCGTCTTGCACCCGAGCTGCCATGCTAGCAAACTTGTCTCGCTTGGGAGCCGGTGCTGTCGTCGAAGACTCGCCCCCTATAGGTGGTACATTCGGAGCGTCCGACATGGTCAGAAGCAGAAGAGATCTCGTTCTCTATCGTACACAAGTTGAAAGTGGAAACCCAAACTTGGTGAATCTTTTTGAATTTTTTATCGCTGTCGGCGGGAGACATTTAGAGGATTTGGAGCTCGAGCTGCTACGGAAGGTTTGTACCAATTGCTACGAAGCGGCGGGAATTCTGAAGATTTCGTATCACTCATTTTCCATCATCACACAACAACAAGACCCCGCCTTCACCCCTACAGAACTGGGCGCTATTGGAAAGGTCTGAGAATCTCTCTGCCTCTCAGATTGCTTCCATCCACATCGGAACGCTCCTTTTGTCTGGTTCGTGAGCCATCAGTTCCAGAGATCCAACGGAAAAGAGCAAGAAACGCCACTCTTCTGTACCTCCCTCGTGCTTCCCGCCTTTTTCGGATCGATTCACACCCCCATAAGTACATGTATGACGTCAGCACGTTTTATACTTAGGACAGAAGGCTGACAGAAGCCAACTGCGTAGTCGAATATTGAGCGAAGGCCTTCTCGGCAGTGCAACGTGTGGTCTCGCTGTTGAGACAGACTAGAGCAACGTATTCGGGCCCGTCTTATACCTTGTGGCTGCCATTGAGTACGCTGGAGTGTCTCGGACAAGTAAAAGGACACGGCGGAGCTAACGAGGCGTCGAAAGATCAAGAATTGAAGTCATTCTGGTTCGCTCGCTTTTCAAGGGCCTCTCGCTTTCAGTCACCAGACAAGAGGACGCACTCGTCGACGATGCGTTGCAGCAAGAGAAGACGAGCGACGAGGCTGAATCGACTTCCAGAAAGACCGTCAGTAGGGGTTCTGTTGTATCTTCTTGGAATAGTCTCGTGGCTGCACCCGGAACCGCTGCCGCGAGCCACTGGCTTCGGTGTCTTCCCTTCGTGGCAGCGCCGTGTTCACAGTCGAAGCATTTCTTCGGCATCACCATGGCACCTGCACGACTCGGAAGGAGGCTACGCGGCCACCCGTGGCAGCAATCGTACCGACGTTCACTCGACTTTGTCCTCGCCACCGCCAGGGTCGTCTGAGGTTTCGAATCCATACAATGGTGCCATCTTCACCAACAAGAATGGCCGCAAGGCTTTGCCGACAGCCCCGGAAGTCAATCAGTGGACGGCCGTCATGTCCAAGGAGTACTTGCGAGATGAAGCCGATAGCACTCCCAATGTAGAAGCATTGTATCAAGAGCTCAAGGACATGTCGGACTATGACAAGCAGCAAGTCGAAAGCTATTGGGACCGGCTCATGCCTACCGTCAGCTACCTAGGAACGTCGAATGTGGCGAAGATCTATGATGCTCTTCGGGTTGCCTATCGAGCACATCGCGGACAAATGCGCAAGTCGGGAGAGCCTTTTATCGTTCATCCTGTCGAAGTTGCACTGCTTCTTAGTGGACTCAAGATGGACGCCGAGACTGTCATGGCGGGCCTGCTGCATGATACTGTCGAAGATACTGATCTCACCTTTGCCCAGATTGAAGCCATGTTTGGGCAAGTCGTGCGAAGCATCGTCGAGGGTGAAACGAAAGTATCGAAACTGCCCAAGCTGGCCTTTTCGGATTATGCCGACGAACAGGCAGAAAATTTGCGGCAGATGTTTGTCGCCATGACGGACGACTATCGGATCATTATTGTCAAGTTGGCGGATCGACTGCACAATATGCGGACCCTGCGACACATGAAACCAGAAAAACAAATTAAAATTTCTCGGGAAACTCTCGATATATTTGCGCCATTGGCGCATCGCATGGGAATCTGGCAGTTCAAGAGTGAGTTGGAGGATACGGCTTTCATGTATTTGTACCCACAGGAGTACAAGCGACTGAATCGAAGATTGCGACAACATCAGTCCAAGTTTAGTGATACGCTGGACAAGTCACAAGAGATTTTGCAACGAACCTTGCGGGCGGATCGGACGTTAGGAGATCAAGCTATGGATGTCAAAGTGTACGGGCGAACCAAGGAGATCTACTCGCTCTGGCACAAGATGGAGACTAAAGGCGAGCACAATCTCGACCACATTGTTGACGTGGTGGCGCTGCGAGTTATCATTACGCCGAGGTCAAGCGATGACGATGAAGATGCCGCTGATACTGCCAACGACTCTGATCGAGGCGTGTGGCTTTGCTACCATATACTTGGATTGGTGCAGCACTTGCCTGGATTCCAGCCCGTCCCGACCAAAGTAAAGGATTACATATCTTTTCCCAAGCCTAACGGCTATCAAAGCTTGCATACGGCGCTCATCCTCAATGGCCAAGCCATCGAAGTGCAGATTCGTACGTCTGCCATGCATCAGGTGGCAGAGTACGGCATGGCCTCGCACTGGTCCTACACGGACGGAAAACGACGCATGCGGAACGACCAAGACTTCTATAATACCCCATGGCTGTCTAGCATTAAGGAATGGCAAGACGATACGGTCAACTCGCGAGACTTTGTCGATAGCGTAAGGAGAGAGTTGTTGGGCAAGCGCGTATTTGTGTTTCTCCGAAATGGGAAGATTTTGAATCTTGCAAGAGGCGCGACGGCGATCGATGCAGCGTTCCAGATTCACACAGCTGTTGGACTGGCCATGCATGGGGTCGAAATTAACGGCAAGCCGGTGAGTAGACGTGTACAGCTATGTGGTGATCGTATGTCGAAAGGAGCTTGCCTCACGCGACATCTACTCTTCGTCTACTTGCGAATCGCAGGTTCCCTTCTCATACGAGCTTCGGAACGGTGATGTCGTTTCCATTCTTACAGGCGAAGGCAAGCCAGCAACCGACTGGATGCGCTATGCCAAGAGTCGATCTACTCGGTCGAAGCTACGTTCCTACTTTCGGTCCAAACAGAAGGAAAGCTTGCGTGAAGCTGGGCAGATCCTGCTGATGGACTATTTGTGGATGCACAGTCCACTCTTGGCGAGCAATACATACCTGAAGGAATCACTGGTCGTCCCTTCAACTGTGAGCGATGTGGCAAAGTTTTTGCCAGGAAGAACTCGCTACGAAGATATTGACGACATGCTAGTCGATATTGGAAAGAAACACGATCGTATGTTCCTCCATGCTGTCGTGGCCAAGCTTTTTCTGGTTCCACAGTCAGTGTTGGTGGAAGCCGAGAAGAATCGCCGAGCCACGGCGCTGCCACAGAGTGTCGCTCAAGCCGTCCAGCAGAATCGCGAAGTGGCAAAGGACGCAGCAGAGGCTGCTGCGTCCGCCATTGACAACTCGACGCAGGTCGTGCGCAGCTCATCGTACTACGAGCAAAGTATATCCGATACTGTCGAGAAGTCCATGGAAAAAGCATGTGGTGACGAGCTTGGTGATGTAGAATACGCTGATCCGGAGCACTTGTGCGAGGATTGCCTTCCCGTCTACGGTGATGCGATCCTCGGCACACGACCAGTCGGCGACGACACTACAACGGTCCACCGCGTGGGCTGCCCCCACGCACAGTTTGCTATCAACCACTCCACAGCTTCACACATTGAATCATCCGACAATACAAAACAGACGGCTTTGGATCGAATCAACAGCGTCTCTCTTCGCATAATGAAGAAATCGAGTCGCTTCTCGCGTGGGCATGGTGCGACGGAGCCAGCCACCCCTGGCGAACCAGTCAAGCTTCAGTGGTCCTCACTGAGCGTAGATGATGAGCATCCTATCCCGTTCTTCACTGAAGTTGCCGTCGTTGCTCAGGATCGAAAACTACTGTTGGCCGACTGTTCCGAGATCGTGTCAGAACAGTCAGAGATTGTAAGAACGGGTAGCTCGTCAAGTCGCGAGCACGCCACGTTGGTATTTCTGGTAAAGGTATCGAGTCTCGAGCACCTCCAGAAACTTATGGACGCCCTCGGAGCCGTCCGATCCGTCATGTCGGTCGAACGAAGAGTGAGTTTGATCCTTGTTCCGTGCGTGGTTGTAAATTGCCAATGTTTGCAGTGACGTCTAACTTCTCCATTTTCGCTGGTTATTGAACCGTAGTTTGGCAGCGAACTACTGTAAGCTTGCCCCAACGACTGAGTCCTTGTACCATACTACACTTTCTCCGAAAGAGAAGGTTGTTCACATCACCATGAATTTCTACACATTGAACTCTCGAGAATGAGCGACAGGTCACGCGGACCTATTCTCCTTCCGTGTGACAAAATACAGCGGGATATCGCAACGCTAAGCAAAAACTGCGCCCGTGTACGAGCCGATGGCTCACTGTAAATAAATAGCAAACCATATCAACGCACTTGCCATCACTGCGGGGAGTCTACGTCCGGCTCGATCCCTTTCACACCGAGTCGTAGATCGGCTCCGTGAGAAGTATCATGACACCAATCTGTCTGCGCATGCCCGTACGATGACGTCACAACGAGTCCCAACGCTTCCCAAGATTGGAATTGGAAGATTCGATTCTTTCACCGTCCGATTCATTCCATTCGATCAGTCATTCTCAATTTTGGGTCCACCGATCAGACCATGGCTCCCCGCTGGCGAGGACGTCGCCGCCATGAGGCAGATCTGGAGCAGGTTGACCCCAAGGATGAGTTAGAGCAGTTGTTCAACGAAATGGAGGGTCATATGGCGCTCGATCGAATCCTGGATGCACGCACGGCACTCGACAAAATTGAGGCCATGACTAGACAGACGCCGGCATTGAAAACTAACATTTCAGACAAGCGTCAACGGGAAATCCAGCGTATTCGGGTCGATTCAAAGCTGATTCAAGATATGCTTCATGACCTGCAGAGCGACGAGGGATGGAAGCTATCCAACGAACACAAGGGAGTGACGGTCAAATCTAAACACGTCGACGGCTCGCCCATTCATGCGGTCAAGACACACACGATTCTGGAGAACTTTACAACAACGGACTTCGTTCACTTGGTATCCTTGTTTGTTGAGTCTGATCTAATGCCGTTGTGGTTCCCACAGAACGTTCTGGACAGCGTAACACTGCTGGCTCAACCGTCAAAATATCGCCAGATCTTTCAGTCCGTACTGAAGTTCCGCAAATTGCCCATATCCGACCGGGATATCGTTTGCGAAGGCATTGGCTACCACCTGAGCGACCAGAATGCCATACTTGTGTTTACAAAAAGTATCGACCATTCAGATTACTGTGAAATTCCGCCTGTGAAGCGAGGGCGAGTGCGCATGGAGGTTCGAACAATCTTCTTTTTGGAGATGCTGCCAGGGGACGAGGTGCGCTTCTGTGAAATTTCACACGACAATCCAAAGCTGCGGTTCGTACCAGCGTTTGTTTTGAACTGGCTTGCGGAAGGGAGTGTCTCTTATGATTTTATTCAATCTTTCAAGAAGGTCATTCGGAACTACGAAGGCTCACCCTGGGAGGAGCGCGTCAATGGGAAGCAAGATTACTATCGTGACATTGAGGAACGAGTCGTCGCAGAGACAGCAGCCGTGAATCAGCGAGCGAACAAGGAAATTATGAAGAGTCGAGTGGCCAGCAAAACACGAAAGTCCTCGATGAGAGAGAAGAGGAGCATGTTGGCGCCATCCAAGTCGATTGTGATAGACAAACGCTCACCCGGTATGCCGTTATGGAAGGCTATTGTCGTTACTTGCATTGCGGTTGCCATCTCCCGAATGAGCCTGGATCGAGCGCAGCTTCCGTGGTTCGTCTACGGGGTCCTCTTGAGTGGCCTTGCAGTTCTGCTAACACACTGGACCTTTCTGTTCCAGAAGAGTACGAAGCGAAAAAAGCTCTAGACTGTACTAATCGATTGGAAAACTAGACCTCTACCCCTCAAGCATTTTTATCTGAAGACAAAATTGAGTCATCGTCTCTGTTGCCCCCCTCGTCTATCAGAACGACGCGTAGTGCGATCAGCGTGCTGTCCTGTTGGAGGCGGTCCGCGATGGTCGTCCCCATTTCGTCCGCGCTGTCGAGTGGGGCCTTGCTCGTCACGTTCGGGCGATCGAGGGCGTTTCCCCAGCGCAGGTGGACCACGGCCCACCGCCTGAGTTGTCCCCCGTTCCCATCGACCCCCCAGACTGCTATGCTGATCCCGGCCAGACCCCGGGCCGTCACGAGCCCTCGCTCCTTCTTCATCTCTCCCTCGTGTTCGATGTAACCCGTCATGGCCATTTGATTTCTCAGCGGAACCGCGACCGGCAGGCTCGAACGTAGGCGGCGCTGACTGCGAGCAAAGGCAAACGTGCATGAGATTCGCCACAAGCTCCGTTCTTACAAGTAAAAAACGTAGAAAAACTTACTCGACGCGTTTCCATCTGCGGAACCTGCCCTCGCTTTGTACCTCTTCTTCGATCGTCTCTCCCCCTTGTTTCGGATTCACCTAGTTCCTCTGTGATGCGTTCACTCTCACGTTTCATTTCGGCAAACTGCTGCTCCGCCTTCTTTTTTCGTTCTGCGATGGCAGCTTTCTCCTTATCTGCGCGCGCCTTTGCGACGGCGACGTCTTCCTCTTTCCACACCCCGTCCATACGCGCTCTTTCAATAAGCATGGCATAGGCCTGCGCGGTAGTTCTAATGTCTGGTAGCGGGTAGTCGTCTTGCTGAATGGGGGCGAGTTCGTCAATGAGCTTCTGACCAAGACCGGGTCGTGTTGGAAACACATCGACAATACGAGTCAGGACGACGAGGCCCGCGCGCGTATACATGTATTCTGTAGATTTTAAGCATCCAAGCGCGGCTGCTCCCAGCGTTGCATGCCACTTGTTGTAGAGTGTCACATAGTCTTCGCGAGAGACTTTGACTGCATCCTCACTATCTTGCAGCTCCATGGTGGAGCCAGGCTGTGAGGAGGTAGGAAACGATGGGAGGGGACCACGTAAGCCAGCCGCGTCGTAGGACATACAATGCACACGGCATAAAAAAGACACATACCTTCCCCGCCACTTCGTCCTCAAATGCCTCTTCGTCGTATCTCCATCTGCTAAGAAGCCTCCACGTTTCCAGCAACACGATTCCCATCGCAGCCGCCTCAGTTTCTGTTACGCAGTACAATGCGCCGGCCAAAACTCCGACGAGATTGTCAAAATAGTTCATCGTACTGAAACCGGGGGTGCCGAGCGAGTGAAGAAGCTCGACAAATCTGGTGCAATACAGTGCGTCGTCAGGACTGACAAGACACCGGGGGTAGATACAGTGCGTCAGAAACCCGTGCACCGATGGTATCGAGGCAGTCTTGGTTTTGAAGAGCTTATCCTTGATTGATTCCGCTCTCTCATGCGTTGCGCTGAAATGAATACTTTGTTTCGACATGTCAGACGATAGGACCTTGACATGACGACGTAGGCGTTCTAGCTGGGCTTCCTCCGCTTTGCCAAAACGCTGGCCCATTTGTAGCGACCCAGGCGTCCCTTTCTGAAGCTGGACAAGTCGCTCTACGTCTTTCTGAAGCCTTGCGACCTCGGCTTCGTAGGTGTCTTTTGGGTTGCCAATGTCATACAGTGAAAGAGAATAGAAAAGCTCAAACAGCTCTGTAGAGAGATTCGACCATGCTGCCTCTGGGAGCATGCTTGGGTAGACGGCGCGCATTCCAGTAGAGCTTGGAAGGTACGCCATGACGGCCTTCTCCGAACCATTCTTGTTCTTCGTCGCGTCACTTTCTTCAGCCAACGCCGCTCTGCACACAGGGCGACAAAGAATCCACGCCGACTCGGCATTAAGGCCAAACGTTGTTAGAAGATCGTCTAGCGGAGGAAGGTCCGATGCATACGACTGGACTGGGCTGGGACCGTCGCCTTCGGCGCCTTCTGTGGTATCGGTAAGAAACTCAAGAAGCATTTCCATGACCACCTGGCAGGTGTCAAAAAGATTCCCAATTAGCTTGACAGGCTTAGCACGCTGCCCAGAGTTACCAAAGACAAGCGTGCCACGAATCTGGGCCAACAGGATAAGTACTGTCACACCCATGTTATCGCTCTGGAGAACGGAGCGCAGTCGGCGAGCGGCGATAGGATTGAATCTCTCAACGACGCCAAAGGCAAATGTTTCGCGCTTGAGTAGTTGGGACCCGCTTCTGCCTTCGAGCTGTCCAGTGGCCAACGACGCGACAGGCCCATAGTCCGCAAATCCGTACCCACCGGCAGTCTTCAGCAGCGTTCGAAGGACCCCAAGCTCCTGCACATGCCCTTTAGTAAGACGACGCACAATAAACTGCACAATACCTCGACACTCCACACCAGGGCACCGTCGATAGAAAGCGCCAGTAAAACTTTCAAGTGAAGAGAGCCACTGAGACGCGTGTACACCATCATCTACAAAGAAACCCGAAGCACTGTATGAGAGGTCTTGATTCAATAACGTGTCCAGAAGTCAAACGAGCGAATGGAGCCGCACCTTTCACACGGCTTCTACCACTCTCAGCGTCACTCGATCCCATTAGGCGAGTTAAAATGCAAAACCCCAACACATCAAGACCCAGTGGTGTAACAGAACGAACTGACTCGATCATCATTTCAATCAAGTTGTCATAGCTTTCAATCTGGTTCAGAATCGTAGTAAACACAACTAGAGGGTTGGAATGCGTTACCTTCGACATCTGCCGACCCATGTCTCGCACATTCTCCTTCGATAGTCGCTTGAGAGCGTAGCGCGCCGCCCTACCAGCCTCCATTTCGCTTTTAACTTGAACCAGCGGCTTGGAAGAAAGCCCAGCCTTTTCTAGGCCTGCGCCACGCCAGCTTTGGTACAACCGATATCGCGTGGGATAGGGTAAGATTGATATGAGTGACCACAGATCTCCAGCCACCGCAGGATTCGGAGTAAACAATGAGAGCGAAGCGACGAGTGCCTGCAGCACGGAGTAAGTTGACTCGTCGACTGAGTCGGCGCACTGCTCGTTCTGAACGAGAACACGTAAGAGACGACACAATTCACAGTACAACGTTGGGTGTGACGCTATGCAAGCCGATTCGACGACGGCCTTGAGAGACCCTGAGATAGTCTGAAGGACTTGATCAAGCGAGGCATTGACTGGAATGGCAGCGGCACTGGCAACTTGTCCAGCCTCATCGGTTCCGTCTTTCGCGCT
The DNA here is from genome assembly GCA_900291995.1 of Licmophora abbreviata. NCBI lineage: Eukaryota > Bacillariophyta > Fragilariophyceae > Licmophorales > Licmophoraceae > Licmophora > Licmophora abbreviata. The sequence goes on along the minus strand of OLMU01004118.1, from coordinate 14,885 downwards.
CAACGCCGGTGTTGGAACGATCGCAGCATAAATCAACTGAACTTGCTCGCACATCAGCCGACACAAGGCGTTACCTACGGTTTCTGGAAGTAACGTACACACAGTGCTCCACATGGACGGCGACGGAAGTAGGAGTCTGGCAAGCTCCACCTCTTTGCACTCCAACAACACCATAAGTATCGACACGAGAGCATTAGCTCCCAAGTCAGATTTTGCCTTCTGCACCTGTTTCCTACTCTCGACGAGTTTCGGGTCTTCCTTGGGTCCACCGCCACTGCTATCGGTAAGGCGAATCCGTCCCATCGCCTTGATCTGAAGCGTTTCATAGTGCACATACGCGGAATTGGCCTTCTCGATTTCCAAAGACGGCGGAAGGTGAGGTCTCAAGTTCGACAGCTCGACCAGCCCTTCTTTGGTAAGTAGAACGAGACAAAGACAGAGTGATCGAGGAATCGGTCTCGAAGCATTGGATCGAATTTTGAATCCAATCAAGTGAGGGAGTTTGTCGAGCGAAAAAGATCGAATGACCTCGAGTAGCGTCACGGTCATGTCATCCGCAGTGCTGCTCTTTCCATCAAAGCCAGTAAGCCTGAGATGGGACTCCAGGGCATCTACCAGTAGATCCAAAACACGGTTGGGATCGAGTGCAAACGTCCCAATGTGGTGGCGTAACAGCGACTTGAGGGTTTCAGAGCTGGTCCAGGATTCACGCGCCAGCAAGGTGACTAGCTTGGCGTATCCTTCCGATTGTTCGTGAAGAAGATTGAACTTTTGCTGCCGATAGTGCGTTTCCGTGTTGATTTTGCGCACCTTCTTGAGCAAAGTTTCTTTCCCGCCTTGCGGCAGCAGTCCAACTGCTTCCAGCAAGGAGGGGTCGAGGGAGGACTGCAGGGCGACCCAAAATTGTCCCCGATCCGGAACCTGCTTGACCAAGGCATTGAGAATCTGTGCTAACGCTTCATTTGCCGACTCATTGGACGATACAAGAGACCCAACGAGCCATAGAGTGTCTTGAAGGAGCGGCTGGAGCGAGGGTTCTGCCTCAAAAGCCGCAACCAGTACCTTGGAAGCCTCTTTTGTCCGCTTTGAGAGAGAAGCCTCGTCATTATCTCGATTTTGGAACGAATCGTAATCGGTCCCATACGAAAACGCTTGCAGCAGCAAATCTCGACATGCCCCTTCCTCCTGGACAGCGTCTTGGAGCTGTTTGGCCGTCGGAAGCGCCGTCATTTTGGGGCTGCCATTGTGAGGTTCAGCGGTGCAGCGGCCAACATTTCAGATTTCAGATTTCAGTGACCCAGCTGGTCGCCGGACTGACGGCTGTAATAACACGTAACGAGACGGACGACTTGCGAGTCCCGAGTTGGTCAGTCCCGCCCAGCTCTCTTCAGCACGAGCTGCGAGCTCTACAAAGATGTACCGAGCATGTTTGTGTGGTCCTAATCGAGTGCATCTGTCGACATCGACCATGATGAACACTGTCGCTCTGCCGTCGCCGCTTTCTGTTGATTTCTAGCTCCCCGTTCTATTCTCCCTCGCATCTTAATAATGTTATCTCAGCTGATTGGCTCTTTTAGCCTTCGATCAGCTTCTGAATCGCTGCCGCGACTGAGAATTCCGTCGCAGACAGTACAGTGCCGCTTGAAACACTCGGCCCGACAGCGCAAGCGCCTTTTCGGAAAGAGCAATCCTGCCCGCGCTCGAGTCCAATCTCGTCTGCAAGGCACATCCAACGCAGTACAAGGCCAAGAAGTACCCTTGCGGCCTCCGCAGTTTACCCCTGTGATTCAAAATCCTGTCACTCGTCCCAACGGCTGGAACCCTCCTCCTCCCGACGACGTGGAGATTCCCTCCTATCCCTTCCGCGTCATGCGAACCTCCCAGAAACCAGGCGGCACCGTTGGATTTCTGCCTGTCTACTCATACAGGAAGAATACAAAGATCACGACTCGTATCAAGAAAGTGACTGGAGATCAAGGCGTCTTTTTGGAAGAACTCCGCTCTGTCTTGAACGTACCCGCGCCCCAGAACCCGAGGTTTGACGCGATTCGAGTGCGAACGGGAGGAACAATTGAAGTTGATGGCAATCGAGTACGAGACGTAAAGGAATGGTTGGCGGGACTTGGGTTTTGAACGGAGCAGCGACTTCATTTGAGACCAGCACCTAAGCATAGTACAATATTCGACATGGACTGGAAGTGCTATCATATATTCCCGTAGCAAGCCGAACACACCATTCTTACACTCTATATCACATTAAGGTAACACTTGAGCTTTGGATCCTGCGGTCTTTGCTAGTGACATTCGGAAACATCCCGCGTAGAAGTCTGAAGCGATGGAAACGAAGGCTCGAACGGTTCAAATGACAGAGAGTCCTCGCTACCTCTAGGGTCTTCCGCATCATAACTTTAGAAATCCATTCCGGAACTTGAAAACACCTAGGGATGATCTTCATTACCTGCCTCGTCAGTTGCGTCTGCGATTTTGATCGTGTACGCCGGTCGAGCAAACACCAAGTGTCTGATCGGATTCTGTTGTCTCGAAGCGATAAGACTCGACACGTCCGATGCGAGCATGTCCGTAACGTCTGTTCCATCCACCGATAAAAGCTGGTCGCCAATTTTGACCAGCGCAACCAGAGGACTATTCTCCTTGATGACGTGAACCGTCGGCACGCTGACTCGTCCTGCCGTTTCCAGTACAAGTCCGATCATCCCCGGTGGTGCCTCCACTTCAAACTGGTTCTCCGCAAAGTAGTGCGCATTTAACGTAGCATCGTCTGTCGGGACAAACATGTGAGTGTCGTCAAAGGATGGCGCCAACGAAGGTGAAACGTCCCAGTTTCTCCGGAAGTCGTAGTCCAAGGACAACGCATCCGCCACACTCGGATCATTTTGGTAGTCGGACATGCCACCGGGAAGAGTCGGATCTCCTAACGTACTCACTTCCACGTCATCAAGTGGCACATCAATTTCCGAAGCATAGCAGTGTTGGGGTAGATCGTCCGCTTTTACTTGGCTCGTGGATTCGGCGAGGCGTCGTTTTCGTCGCGTATACATTAAGAGCCCCGCCGCTGCGACTGTTACTGCTCCCGCCGCTGCGAGGCCTCCAACGATTCCAGCAGTGCTCGACTTACTCTCTCCCGGTGAGGACGGAAGCGACACGAGTGGTGCCGGGGAAGGAGTCGTCACGTCTGGCGAGGCGACCGCGACCGACTGTGCGCCGGAAAACGTAATATCGGCAGCCTTCAAGTCGACAAGATACGACTGCACCTCACGGTCATCGTCAAACGCCCCTTTCACATAGCCAATTACGGTATGATCGGTGACTTCTGACCTCAGAAACATGACAACATCAAAAGAAATATCCAGCTCCGACGACTCCGACAATTGCCGCAATCCGTCCTCTGGAAAGGAAGGATCCTGGCCCTGAAACACGACAGTCACCTCCAAACCAGTCACACCCTGTAGACCAAGCTCGGTTTCCACATGATTGGCTAAATGCGCTGCTGTAGTATCAGCCCACGCAGTGCGCTCAGTCTGTCCCATGGGCTCGACTCCAGAAATCGTCATTCCAAAACCTGTCTGATAGAGTTCCTGCAATACCAACGTCGGCGACTCAGTCATTCTGGACGGAGCTGGAGATGGCTGTACCGATGGAAGCGTGGAGGGAGCGTCTGTTGGAGACACTGAAGGGGAAAAAGAAATAGAAGGACTGGGAGATGGTTCATCGGTAACGGTGGGCTGCGGAGTAACAGTGGGCTCTGACGACGGAGCATCAGATGGGTAGGCAGTCGGAGATCGCGAAGGACTCGTACTTGGACTGAACGTCGGTCGAGGAGTGGGCAGCGGCGTCGGCTGAGGTGTGGGCTCTGGTGTAGGAGCAGGTAATGGCGCCGACGATGGCCGCCTCGTCGGGGCTTGTGATGGATCTGGTGTAGGGGCTGGCGTCGGTCTTCCAGAGGGCAGAGGGGTCGGCTCGAGTGAAGGAGCCTGGGTTGGCACCGAAGAAGACCGAGACGTCGACCGGGGCGTAGGACCAGGCGTAGGGAGAGGAGTCGGTGCCACAGTAGAAGGTACAGGAGTCGACAGGGACGTAGGACCGGAGGTAGGGAGAGGCGTCGTAGCAAGGGTCGGTACTGGTGTAGGAGCAGGCGTTGGGAGAGGCGTCGTGGCAAGGGTCGGTACTGGAGTTGGCAAGGGAGTTGAACCTGCTGTTGGAAGAGGTGTGGGAACGGGAGTCGGTGCATCTGTTGGCGGCGGTATCGTTGGGGCTACAACCGGTGCTCTGGTCGGGGTACGGGCAGTAGGAAACGGGGACGGTCCAAGCGTAGGAAAGGTCGTTGGAGCATCCGTAGGACTTGGACTCGGCACCTTTGTCGGATCCATGGTCGCAGCGGATGTAGGCGAAGGACTGGGAGCAGTTGTGATAGGATCAGTTGACGGAACAGCGCTCGGAAAAGCCGCAGGTAGTGAGGGAGTCTCCGAGGGGAGTGGACCTGCGGAAGGTGCATCCGAATCGGGCGCTCTCACTTCGGTGGGGAGCAGGGTCGGCAAACGCGGTGCAGCATTCGGCATGGTCGATGGCCTTCTGCTGAATATTCTTGACGGAATCTCACTTGGGACATGGGAGAACACTCTCGAAGGTTCCATGGATGGCGCTGGACTCTGGATTGACTGCGCCACGCCCTCCGACAAGAGAATTCCCAATACAACAACAACCACAACGACCAGATGCAGTCCCGTCATGACAGACCATGTGGTTCTCTGGTGAGCAGTCGTGGCATTCGCTCTACCTCGTCGCGTTCGTCGTCGATTGATTTTTCGTCTATCCCTTCGTCAAGTGTCTCGGCAGCTTCGTGTTGACGCATGGTGGGGTGGATTCCATCCATCGATACCAACGTGAGGGATAAGATGTGTGACGCCCTCTCGTCATGGACGAAACGAAGAAGCTGCCGCCACCATGTGCATCCGAAGCAAGCAAGATTGCCAATTGACATTTTCGATCATACATCAGTGAATACATGATCATGATTTTTGAATATGAACCACTTGTCGTACCGGTACTCATCACTTAGCCCACTTCCCTCCATTGTACATGTACGCGTATAGACCGAATTCAGAACGCCGCCGAGCGGCCGCACCGGCACACCGCCGGTCACTTTGTTGATGCTGATGGGTCACAGCGTTGTCCATACATCGTCCATCCCATCCACCATGACGCCGGTCGTCGTCCGAAGGCGGCGGCGGCCGTTGTTATTGACGCTGTTTCTGCTACTGGCAGTTACCACCATAGTTCTGACGATGGCGTTGGTGTTGTTCTTTCCCTGTCGAACTTGCTCTGCAGAATTGTCCCTCGATAGCGATAACTCGGAACCGCGTGCCTCTGCCAGCGCCTTCCACGACGATCAAAACAAGACAGCCGAAAAGAAGTCAAAACACCACTTTCCGCCAAGAGAAACCACGCTTCTTCCAGCCAATTTGTTGCAAGACAATTTGCGAATCGGTCGAAGCTGCCGGCATGATGGAGATCGATGGGACTGTCGAGACTGTGGATTGACGACTCAGAGGGACTGGGTAGACTGCACACCGCTACAGCCACGCAATGTCTGTTTTGAAATACCCAAAGTAGAAGACTGGGACTCCCCGTATGCTCGATCGCACAGCTTCTACGATCCCACGGCATCACATCACGCGACGCGTCAGATACTGTCGCATTACGGGATCTCGCGACGATACGAGCAGATCGACTGCGACATGAGCGGGGATTACTGTTTCAATCTGACACGCTGCGCACCGGGGGATGGACCGCTAAAGGTATACGCGCACACAAGAGAACACTATAAGAGTACAGCGTTCGAACTAGTCTCGCATGTCGCCCGGCACCACCCAGACACCATCATTCATGTACGAGATCCGTCGCAAGCCTGTCTATTGGTTGTATCATGCAACTCCTACGGCGACTTTCGTCAGTTGGTGGCCGACGACAACTTCGGAGATGGCCAGAACTACTTCATTTGGGAAGCAACGAGCTGTTTTGGCTTTGGCGATTACCCGTATGACAATGTCAACTTTCGCAAAGCAGCCGTGGCCACATCGACGCGGATGGATGCCAATTTGCGCAAGGGGTATGATGTGGCCATTCCTCGTGTTCGTGGGTTGTACGTGAATGAGTTCAAAGTCAATAGAAGCCTTGTAGAGCTAGTGCAACAGCAGTTTGGTGTGAAACGACGTTGGCTGTTGGCCTATAAGGGCAAGACGCATAATCTACAGCAAGTGTGGTGGCATCATCGATGGCTTGCCTATGAATTTTGGGATCCAAATGACGAAGAAGTAGCGGTCGATCTGGTATGCCGTGGCAACAATGGCGTCAAGGAAAAGATCGAGTACACGAGTGAATACGACTATGTGGAGCTATTGACCAATTCCACCTTTGCCTTCTGCCCGGGTGGTGGGTCAACACAATCTTATCGCTTTGCGGAAGCCTTGGGCCTTGGAGCTATTCCAGTCGTGACAGCCGAGCTTGTTCCTCCGTTCTCGCCAGAACTCGACTGGGACGGCTGTCTCGTTCGAGTCAGCGAAGCTCGCATTATTGATCTACCCCGATTGTTAAAGGTGATACCATTCGAGGAGGTGCGGCGACGACAACGCCGTTGCGTTGCACTCTTTGAAAGGACCGTTGGATGGGTACGAGAGCAAGAGATCATGCGAATAGATTCCGACAGAACGATGTTTACGACCGCCATGGAAGTTTGGAAGTGGCGAGTGCAGCATGAGTTCCGAATGAGGGAAATGAAGAAGGAACTGGAGCGGGACTTTCTCTTGTTGGGCGAGGAGATGTGACAAATACAAAAGAAAGGCGATGAGGATGCACTCCCTCTTTGCTCGTAGACCTATAGACTATCCATGCAATAGCATAATTTATTATTCACACGCGTTACTAGTACATCGGTGCTCTAGAAAAAGTCGCTGTCCACCAGTGTCTCGCCAAAGTAGTCAAAGAGGTTCTGCAATGCCTCCTTAGAGAGCTTGTGGTTCTTCTTCGTTAGCTCCATCTTTTCTACAAACTCTGGGTCGTGATAGGCGTTTGGCTGCCACTTCCAGAATTGCTGCAATACGTAGACATGGCGTTTCGCTTCGTAAACAAGCCCCGAGGAAAGTGCAAATTCGATAATCTTCAAATGCGTCGTGTACGGCGGCACGACAGAGTGCTGATTGAATAGATCTTGGACAAGCGAAATGGCACCAGCCACATCCCCAACATTCAGCTTTCCATCCACGAGGGCCTGTACTGTCAAGTCATCGAGTGGTATACCCTTGTTGGTCATTTCCAACAACAGTTCCTTCGACTTGTCCGTATCGCCCTGTTGTGCACAAGAAGCAATACACGGGCAAGGTGAGTTACGCATAGTCTGCCGCTATGCCCACCTGGAGTTTAGAGGGACGATACGTACCACTCTTGCCAAGCCAGCCAACAATGTGTTGTAGGTGTAGGTGTCAGGCTGGATGCCGTGCCGCGGCATAATCTCGTTCAAAATCTGTAACGCTCGCCATAGGCTTCCTCTATAACAGCAAGCTTTGATCAGTGTATTCCAACTCACAACGTCTAGTTCAATCGGTTCATGTCCTGCACAAGGTGACACAAAGGATGTTGGTGCCCATGGCGTGACATATGCAGAGCAACCGGCGTATCATAGCACATCACTGCTAACTCACCACACGCGCCATGCATTAAGCTGTCGGCAAACGCAAAGGCGGCAGTAAGGGGGCGGGACCACTCTGCATCCGACTCCCACTCTAATTTCGGTTTTCGCCCTGCCTGTCGAGGAATACCAACCGGTTTGTCTCCAGCGAGCGACGGTACCTTGTAGTACGGAGGAGGCTTTCGAAAGCTCATTCGCACAACCTTCTTGGGTTTTCTCGCTGTCGATTGTTCGTTTTCTTCCAGCAGCGGTTGATGATGCGGTACTCGCGCAATGTCATAAAAGAAGTGAAGTGCCTTGCCTGTTCTGCCGGTCGAAGAGTACGTGTCCAACAGGAGATTTGCCATACTCGTAGTGAGCGGGACTCCGCGTTGGTGCATGTTGAAGAGAATCGCATCGAGCCACCTTGTGGGATTGTCGATCGCCGGCTGCAACTCATCACCCACATATATATTACGATCCTTCCGTAGCAAGAGGCCAGCTGAAACAATGGCGTTGACGGCACACTCAAACTCGTGTCTCCCCGCAGCAGGATACTCTCGTGCCTGACGCAGCTGGAGAAGACTCAAGGCGCGGCCTACATTTCCAGCCTTGCCGTTGGCTTCCAGCAATCGCAAGGACAGGTCATCGGTGAGGGGTGTCATTCCGATGGCTCCAATCAATCGTTCCAGTTCTCGCACCCGTCGAGAGAGTTTGGAAATGGACAATTTGCTCCTAGTGAGAGCCATGACGACCTGATCGGCCACGTCTGCCGAAAGCAAGCGTTGCGTGGCATCGACGAGATCTGGATCAGAAATGATTGCAGATAAAGACTTGTCAGAAGCCTCATCCAGTCTCTTCAGAATGTGCGAAAGGTGTCGATCGTACATGTCTACAGCACGGCGGCAGAGACTCTGGACTTGTTGCGGCGTGCGAGTGACACTAGCACCGTCTTCTTCTGCTGGGTTCCGTTCGGTAGCTCGCCTGACGCACTGTATCACCTCCTCTGGCTTCAGCTCGAAACAAGGTTCATTATTGGAATCCTCGTAAGAAACGGCAATCGGACGGTCATCCGCACTGTCCGTCTCTGCTTGTTCGAGACGACTGGTGCTGCTGCTGGTACTACTACTTCTGCTTGAAAAGGAAGACCTGCTGCTTAGTGCTGTTGCCGCTGCTCGACGACGAGACTTCCAGAAAATATTCGTCCCCTGGACACCCAGCGTTCGTCTTTTCGATGCCGTGCTACTTGACCCCGCCACATGACACTTGACCCTTCCAATGGCACAGCGATATCCCGTCCGGACCGACGCCATCGTGGTGGTGGTTGTGCGTTCTGTCTTGCTGTGCCTGCGTTTCGACACACACACACACACACACACACACACTCGCGCGCGGTAACATTCCAAACTTGAAACTGGCTTGGACGTGTCTGTGTCTGCCCGTATGTCAGAGCTATGAGCGAGATAACCCGGAACTGACATGTGAAAACCTCGGTATCACAGTCGAAATTGAAAATTGAAAATGCTTAGTGATGTGTCATCACCGCGTTCCATGATGATGATAATGATGATGTGCTCCGTCTCACCAGCATGACGAGCACAGCAAACGCCGCGGTCACACAAAGTACAATGTCATCCTCTTCAGCGCATCGCTGGATTCGTTCCTCTTCTCTTGACAAGGCCCTCCCCGAACTTCGTCGACGCTTCGCTCAAACAAAGAACGACAATTCCGAATTTCAAGTTTTCCCGCCGGAGCAACTCCAACAGGCCTGGGACATGTATCCGCACACACCTTCGGACGGAAGTCACGAGCGACGACAAGCAGCAGTGCTTATTCCTATATGCAGCGTCAATGATACACCCTCTATCCTCTTTACAGTACGATCGTCGAAAGTTACCACGCACAAATCTGAAATTTCCTTCCCAGGAGGGCATCTCGAACCGCGCGATGAGAACGACCTGATTCGCACAGCACTTCGAGAAGCACAAGAGGAACTCTTGTCATCCGACGTCAGTAGTAGCGGGTCGTCCTATCCGTGGAATCATGTCGAAATCATTGGAATCGGGACGGCCATTCCGTCCATCCGAGGGACACCCGTGACGCCCGTGATTGCAGTACTGCCCTATGAGATTCAAGACGGCACCGCTGACGATGCCGGTGTCAATGGTTCGGCCACTTTTCAAGGTCACCCTGACGAAGTTGATACTGTCTTTTATCGATCCATTGAAAGATTGGTGGAAGAAGAAGAGTCACATGTCTTGGGACGCTTGAACTCTCCGGCGCCTTACTTTCCCTCACCGTACGGAAATATATGGGGACTCACTGCCTTTTTCTTGCGACCGGTACTGCGCGACTTGCTCTATCCTGCCTTTTACAAAGCAAAACAGGATGCACGAGAAAATAGGAGAAGCGAAAGCAGCGAACAACAGCAGAGCAACTCTTAGCTACAGAAGAGTGAGAGCCAAGAATACAGTCTATCGAATTGCTACTAATAGCTATCAACAATTACCATCCAACTACAGAGAGTCGTCCCATGCTCGTCGACACTTGGTGCGATACTCATCTTCCCACTCGGCTTCGAGTTCTCGCTGGAGCTTGGCCCAAGACTTGATTGGACCAATCACTTGCTTCTGAAGAGCCACAATACAGTCACGACCTTCCTCCAAGGAGTTCATGCGAAAGGTTAGAGATACAACTGTGCTGTGAATGTCGGAGAGTGACATGCAGTTCTGCAGTACCAGATAGAAATCAGGAGGGTCAAGTTCTGGTTTGCACGTACTGTACTGTGTCAAAAAGTAGTAGACGTAGTCGACTTGTCTCTCGTCGTCGTTCCCATCGCAATTATCCATCGCGAGAACGACTGCTCCACAGGCGTAGAGTGTCATTGTGCACGGTCGCCAGTCGGTACTACTGCTAGCAGTTGAGGAAGAAGGAGTCTCCGCTTGCCACACGACACGCAGCCCTTGTCGAATGACAGTTCTGTAAAAGTTGTCGTTCTGGCATGCAGTCGCCGCGTTTGTCGTCGTCGCTGCCACCATGTCGTGTTTGCTACTTGTAGCGCCCTTCTCGCCGCCACCAATATCTTTCTCATCACTCCTCATCGTTACTGTTGGGATCGGTTTCCACGCCATTCTCAGCAGCTCCTGCTCTTCTCGTTGCAACTGCAGTCGATCGGGAGGTACGATATCACCACTACCGTCATCATGACCATGTTGCTCCGTATCGTCGCCCTCTGCTGACGCTGCTTTCCCATGCTTTTGTCTCTGCATCTGGTACATGTACAAGCGCTCGTCTCGATTCAACGGAATCAGTGAAGAAGAGGGATCGAGCGCTGCTTGCAACAATGGATAGGACGAAGGCGGCAGTCGCGTCTTCCACGCGTTGGAATTCAATGTAGCACCCAACAGTACCTGAAGTAGTAGTATGGATCGTTCCATGTTTTGTTGGAGTGTCCGAATGAGTTGTTCATCCAAGGCCACTCCAAGTTCGAGCCATAGATAGGAGGCGACTAGTAGAGCGCGGTACAAGTCGGTCTGTTGTTGTAGCCAGTCCAGCAGTGATGATGATGATGATGATGATGCAGGAAAGTTGTGACGAGACTCATCACGCGAGATATTTCGAATGGTCTTTACCCGTGCATGTTGACGCACTGTGGAGCCTTCCTCCTCTTCTTCTTCTTCTTCTTCCAATAAGAACAAGAGCGCCGAGTACGCCCTGGAGACACCCGCAACGCTCAAACCATGTCCGATCGGCGGATCCAGTAAGTTCATGACTTGGTCCATGTTTTGTCAAACTTGAACAAGGACTTGGCCTGATACAAGCACGACACGATACTTGCTGAACAGGCGCCGCTGTTCTCGTTCTTGTTTTATCCCAGCAGCGGGTCCTCGTCCTCGTCCTCGTCGTTGTCGGTGACTCGGTGCCGTCGTTTCATGAAGAGATGATGGCGGATGTGGCGGGAAAGCTCTCGAAATCTGAAAAACAAAAATATTGACTGAGTGACTCGTGACTCGACTCACTCAACTCACGCTCGTGCTGCAGTTCCAGTCCGGTCACGAGCTCCGCTGCGTCCATGCATACATTGAACATCGATGCCATTCTCCGCGCTTCTCACAATCTTTCGTGTGGTCGCGACACATTCCTTATTCTTGTCTCGCCGTCGCGTTCGTTGGTCCCACTCGTTTTAGAAATCATCATGGCGTCTACAGTGACTGCATCGACGTCTGAATCAAGCACAATGGGCCAGTATTATGCGAGCAAAGTGGGAGAGCTCAGTGAGGTGTGTATTTCGACGATTCTGTATTGCTGTGGAGAAATAGTGTATTGGAATTCTTGTATTTTTCGTAGTGCAATAACAGCAATGATGGCCTCGTCTGAATACCCTCGATACTTGTACTCACGCCTTGGTCTCTCTACTACTTCTACGCCTTTCATTCTGTAAATTGCAGACTGTCCAGGAGCGCCTTGCCGACTTGCAACGATTGAAAGCGCGTCGGAACGAACTGAACGCCAAAGTCCGCATGCTCCGCGAGGAACTCTTTCACCTCCAAGAACCCGGATCTTACGTGGGGGAGGTCGTCAAGCAAATGGGACAGTCCAAGGTCTTGGTCAAGATCAATCCCGAGGGCAAGTACGTCGTTGATCTAGACAAGGACATTGACATTCACGACTTGAAACCGAACACGCGTGTGGCCTTGAGGAATGATAGTTATACACTGCACAAGATCCTACCAACCAAGGTAGACCCCCTCGTGTCATTGATGAAGGTCGAGGCGGTGCCGGACTCGACGTACGATGTCATTGGGGGACTGGAAAAACAGGTTTTGGAAATTAAGGAAGTCATTGAACTGCCCATCAAGCATCCGGAACTCTTTGAGTCTCTTGGTGTGGCGCAACCCAAGGGCGTCTTGTTGTACGGGCCGCCCGGGACCGGCAAGACGCTCCTCGCACGTGCTGTGGCTCATCATACCGATTGTACCTTTATTCGAGTCAGCGGAGCGGAATTGGTACAAAAGTACATTGGAGAAGGTAGTCGTATGGTGAGGGAACTCTTTGTCATGGCCCGAGAGGCAGCCCCGAGTATTATCTTTATGGACGAGATTGATTCCATTGGAAGTTCCCGTGGCGACGGAGGCGGCGACAGTGAAGTTCAGCGAACCATGTTGGAACTCTTGAACCAGTTGGATGGATTCGAACCGGCACAGAATATCAAGGTCATCATGGCCACGAATCGCATCGACATTCTGGACAGTGCCTTGTTGCGTCCCGGGCGTATCGATCGCAAGATTGAATTTCCCAATCCCAATGTGGAGAATCGTGTCAGCATTATGAAGATTCACTCGCGCAAGATGAATTTGCTGCGCAACATTGATCTGCAGACGATTGCTGAAAAGATGGTCAATGCAAGCGGTGCCGAGTGTAAAGCCGTGTGTACAGAAGCGGGCATGTTTGCCTTACGCGAACGACGAGTGCATGTGACTCAAGAAGACTTTGAAATGGCAGTTTCCAAGGTCATGAAGAAGGACAGTGATGCGAATGTGTCATTGCAGCGATTGTGGAAGTAGACTTATACTAGAGAAGTAGAGAGCTGCAGTCGCATATGATACATGCATGTCCGCGCGATTGTTCGTATAGCGAGTAGCACTGTTACTCTAGTTGTCCTGCTTGCTGCTCGAAAGCCGAAGTCCAACGCACAGTAATATACAATAGGCGAATTGCAAGAGTGCCGTCCCCCCAACGTGTGCATTCAGCTCGCTCCCTTCCTTGACATACATGGCTCGAAGGTGTGGTATCGACAAGGGCATCGAGAGTAGTGGTAGCAGTACATGGTACGAGTAGTAGAAATTGGATGATGCCAGCAGAAAAAGTATCCCATACGATCCCGCCAGGAGCAGCGTATACTCGACGCGACAAAACGTCGCTCCGAATCGTACCGCCAGTGTCTTCTTACCCGCCCGGACATCGGTGTGACGGTCGCGCAGATTGTTCACGACGATAATGGCCGTCCCCAAAAAACCCACCGGAAGCGTCGTGAGAATGAGTTTGGTCCAGTCGACTGCTGTTCTTGCATGTTGCGTTCGCTGCTCCTCTGAAGATGATAAGAGTTCTAGGTAGGGTAGCGTCAATACCGCCACGAGTCCAAAGTACAAGAAGACAAAGATATCGCCGAGGCCGGCGTATCCAATGGATACATTCTCAAGCCCAATGTACCCCAGTGGATAGGGTCCTCCAGTATAGGCCACTGCATTGAATACACTGCTGAGGAGTATGAACCAAAGCAGTGCGTTACGCCACTGATCCAGGGACTGCAAGAGATGCAAAAAGACGGCTGTGGCCATCACCAAGCACAGGGTCGACGCTCGTCCGACTTCGTCCGGCGTCAGCCATCCCTTTTGAGTCGCTCTGGCATGGCCGACCCGTTCCTCCGTATCGGCACCCTTGACAAAATCGGCATAGTCATTGTGTAGATTAGTTCCAAGCTGGATGAGTATACAAAAGCATAGCCAGGGGAGAGTGAGTGTGGGTAGTAAACTGGGGTCTGCCGATGTCAGGAGGTGATGGCCGACCAGGACGGGAGAGAGGGACGCGGTGAGCGTGTGAGGGCGGGCAGCGACGAACCACACCTTCCACAGAGGAGGACGTAGTGGGTCTGTCGACGAGGGTGACGACGATGGTGAATGCGGTGCCATAGTGCTGTCGCTGTTGTTGCTGATGCTTTATAGCTGAAGTGCAACCGTGTGATGTTTCTCTGTGTCGTCATCGTCGAGTCATGGTATGATAACACACATCAAACACTCCAAATGGAAATTTCCAAAATAGCAAAATAGACAAAACTGAAAAAAGTGCGCGCCGCAAAAACACCACATGACGATGATCGCACCAGGTGTGACAATGGCATCCGCGACGCTTTGGGGAACACAGAACGAAAGCGTAATCACATAGTCACCATGAGACTGAGATCGTTTGGCAGAGTGCCAATTTGGATAATGCTTGCGATTTTTATTTCTGGCAATCCATCATTGATCAGAAGAAGTGACCATCACTCGCCGGTCGCATCCGCCTTTCAGCTAAAGACCTACCAACACTCTTACTACTTCCCATCATCCTTATCACGAAGACAACTTAGAATACTTCCACCGGCATCAAAATTTCGTAGAAGCATAGAATCTTTGAAGGGCGCCCCCTCCTCAAGTTTCGAACAATC
>OLMU01004116.1:0-24790 GCA_900291995.1 Licmophora abbreviata | reverse complement strand
GCTCATCCTCGGGTATCTTCGGCAACAGAGCGCGCAGACTGTTCAAACCGTGTTTCGCGCGCGGGTAAAAACTGTAATATACCGGCACCCCCGCCCACCTACAATAAGATTGTGCAAGTAGTCTAAAAAGTATCATTTCATCTGTACAAACTGCTTTTCGTCCGATATCTCCTTGCCACTGGACTCCCTCATGTCGCTCGCGCGATCTTGCTTGACAATCTCACGAACACTTGACATGCCGACAAAGATTGACACAAAGAACGCCAGCCACGTCGAGTAGTATAGATCTCCAACACTCTGTCCTGGGCCTCCAATGCCCGTAATGAGCGCCACAGCGACGCCAAACAACAGGACCAAAAACATACTTATGATCATCTCGACATGCGCCCGCACGAGTATTGAAGAGGCAGGGCAACACAGCGAAATTACAATTCGTGTGAATGCCACAAGTCCTCCCACCAACATTCCCGTCAGTGAAACGACAATTGCAAAGATTGTTCGAGAACAAAACGTCACCGCCCCAGATTGGATGTCCTGGAACGTGCAGCTCTCCCTGGTGCTCAGCCAAATATGAATCCCGGCCCCGAAAATGACAAAACACACCTTGACGATCGCTATCCAAGCAATTGTCATGTAGTCCTTTTTCTTCCATCCCCAAGCCAAGGCCAAGTAAGACGTCATATGGAGGCCCGCCGTAATGATGGCGGCCCAGCTGAAATAGTACAGATTGGCTATTTTGATGTCCCCTACGGCGTTGACTGCCCATGAATTCTCCGAGTGCATCTGGATGATGAGGGCAGCAAGCCACAAGCCAAACGAAAGGACAGACAGTAGCAACCCAGCGCACACGTTCGACAGCACTGCATACGTGTATGTGCGAAGACACATGACAAACTGAATTACACAGAGAACCGCCACGACGGAAGGCGCGACCATGATATAACGCTGATCGCCCGTGAGTTCTGTCTCTTGATTCACGGCAGCATCAATGGCAGACGCAGCGCAAATCGATGAGAATATGGCAAGAAACAAAAAGCGGCGGAGACGACGGGCTCGGTGATTGTCGAACAAGTCTGTCGTCGTGTTAACAGAGGCCTGTCGATGATGACTAGGAGAACCGATATATGTCGTGACAGTCTCCTGATCATTGGTGTGGTGCTGCTGCAGACTGGGAGCCTCGTAGGCTTTCTTTCTCTTGGCGGCCTTCTCTCCTTGACCAGACCGTAGTGTCATTTCCATGCCTTCTTCTTCTGGCTCGTGTTCTTCGTTTTCAATATTGTACATTTCTTCCAAACAGCCAAGACAGATTCGAAGACACAGTAGGAACGCAATCCAGCTGGAGTAATACAAGTTCCCCACCGTCGACGCAGGTCCCTGCACTCCAGTCGCAAAAACCGCATTCAATCCCAGCGAACAACATAGTAGGACACTCAATGTGAATTCCGACTGCAAGTACATTTTGTTACTGAGATGGACAAAAGTTCGTAGGTGTGGAACAAGTGCATGGTGATTGTTGTTGCGTGTATTCTGTTGTTGCCCTTCCACGACGTCGGCAGCGTCGTGTCGTACTTGCATGTGCAACACGACCGCACCCAAGCACAACGTTGCAGCGATACACCCAGACACAATGCTAAAGGATGTCCGTGCACACAACTGGGGTGGTAGCTGTAAACTTTCTTCCGTCTCATATCGATACTGCTTCAAGGTTGGACAAACCTGTCGAAATGAGCGGACACTCTTGCTCATACTTTGTGCCGTTGGCAGCAACACATCATTCCACAAGTGAACGCTGCTGGCCGTGACAACGAGCGACGCAAAACATGCCGAGACCCAAATGCCAGTTCGGATTCGCAATCGATAAAAGGAATTGAACCATGTGGCTCGTGATTCATGATATTCTTTCCATTGTCGTTTGGAAAAGGACAGCATGGCTTCAATGTCTCCAAGCTGATCACTTTCTTCACTTCGTGCCTGTCGGTATCGTCGATGTTGTCGTGCGGCATCGGTGACAATTTGGTAAACAATGACAAGCGACAATCCAAGTGACAGCCAACTGAGATAATAGAGATTGGCATTGTCGCCGACGTACCCCATGTAGTCGACGGCAGCCAGGGAGTGATAGGGATTGTTGTCGTCACTACCCGTATAATAGTCCTTCCGTGGTTGAAGCATGATGGCACCAACGCCATAACTCCAAGCGCAGAGTACCACTGGAAAGGTAAACAACAATCGTCGACACAGATCACGACAATACTGTCGTCTCAAAATGTTTGTCGGAGCTTCATGTATATGCAAGAGCGCCGCCGGACGAATCAAATAGAGCGCAAGCATCGACAAGACTCCCGTCACACCGCCCACGGGTATCATGACGAGTCGGAACATCTCCAGACACAGCTGCTTTTCTTGAAGTCTTTGGAGCTGATTGAAGATGACCGCGTCATCATCAAAAAGCTCGTACACATCATATGCCTCCTGGCTACTGCACTGGAACCGCGAATCAATGGCAGAGCACCACGCCAAGGAAGTAGCCAGCAGTAGTAACCCCAAGAGTCCTCGCAGATACGAAAAATCAGGCTCTTCCAGATCGTCTTGTCCAAAATTGGGAATGCCTTCGTACTGATGAGGCAAAGTGCTATGTCTAAAGCGACGCGCACCTCCGGTAGACGCACTGATGGGCGACATCGCCTCGGTCGTTGCAGAGTGAATGATATTGTGATCTGCCGATGTCAACACTACTGGAGGGGGCCGAAATCTGGACTGATTCGAAGTAGGAGAGGGCGACCTTTCGGATCCAAAGATCCACGACGATACGGAAGTAAAGGAGCGCACCGATGACTGGGTGAGAAACGGCGGGTACATGAACTGATGCTCCCGGCGTGACGAAGAGTGCTGCGAGGGCGGCGACGGTTGTTCCTCGGGACTTTGGCTTTGGGGCGCCGGCTCCGCTGCTGTATTGACTCTCATACTGGAAGAAAACGTCAAGTCTCGTCTCGAATCATCCGGAGCGGCACGCATTGGTGTTTCCTGATTGACAGCATGCTGCTGGTTGCGGATCCTCTGCCGCTCATCCCTGATCTGCGTGACAAGATTGACTTCCAGTTCCATTCCAACTTGACTTTTGTGCAGATTTCGCTTGAATGCAGCCTTCGTGTAGCGAGACTGAGTATACGAGTAAGCCCTGTATCATAAGAGCTATTTCCCTCTACCGGTACTCAATACGGGAGCGAGAACTCGACATTTCGCAGCGTGCGCGTTCGACTTTGGCCTGTGATGATATGCAGTATCATACCGGTTAACAGGAGCTTGACCCGCACCCCTCTGCATGCTGGAGAGTAAGATTTGGCGAAACCTTGGATGAACACAAAAACACACCCAGTATAAAGTTGAAAGACCTTTCCAGCAAGCATTGGTGTCGACATCGCCGCTTGTCTCGCCTTTCGACCCCTCTCTTCGTATCTGTTGAAGGTCCTTCCCTCTCTTCGTATCTGTTGAAGGTCCTTTGGTCTAAGGGAACCCCCAGCCGCTCGAAATGACGACGAGACGATCAAATGAAAACAGCAGTCGAGGCGAAGAACAAGAACTCGCTCCCTATCAAATTCACTCAGATGACACAACGACGACTCATCCTGCTTCCTCGTATCGCGGATTCAGCACTTCGATAGCAGGGTCCTTCCAATCACTGAGCAACGAACGGGTCGATACCTGCTCCCTTGTCTGTTGCGGTATACTACAGAACGACCGCGATCGCTTCATCATGACGGGCATTCGTCCTCCCAACGCGACCCGACGCGTCACGACTCACGTCCTCGTACCCTTGGCGATACTGCTCATGGCCATGGACTGCGCCTTGCACATTCCGAATCCGGTAGTGAATCAAGCGGTCAGCACGACACTGGTTCTCTCTTTAGTCCTGTACTTTGTATGGCAGTGCTGCAAGGGACGGTGGAAGCGGGAGCGCGTACGAAAGGAACTGCTCTACAAGAAGTATAGAGTGCTGCATGACGATGGTGGATCTCCCCATGGCAGTGGGGAGGAGGATAACGACGACCTTGTGTTCAATAATCCTAACTACTGGATGGGACAGTCACGGTGGGATGTGCGCTGTGCACACGCCTTTCTGGGATGCTACGGACGCGACATGGTGTACAATGACACTTCGACGGGGGGATTCACTACGGCATCACCACCGCCACCTTCGCCGTCCTCCTCCTCACGACCAGCCTACATCCCGCCCAACAATCTCTGTGGCTGTCTTTGGAATACTTTCACCATGGCGTGCTGTGGAGCTTGTGGATGCCATGTGCAAGTCTGTGGCATGTGTGCTCTTGCACAAGAAGCACGTGAAGTCGAGCAAATGGGATTTGCTCCAGTATTGAAAATGGACTACATTACGTTTGAGCCAGCTTTGCTGTTTGCACCCAAATTATGGGAACTACGTACTTCCGAAAATAGCAATCTCTGGACTCATCTCACGACACTCTCTCGTTTGAGCCAGACAATTGTCAAGAACTGTTTTATTGTTGCGACGGTTGTGTTGATCGCTTGGAGTGTCGTGCAACGACAGCTTGGACATACCTTGGTGGCTCTAGGGGCGATTGTCTATGCTTTTATCTTTTTGTTTCTCGTGCATTGGCCCAAGCATCGATGGGATGTATCGGTGGATGTGCTGATCAAAAGCTTTGCGAGTGGATTCTTTCTCGCGACGACGCTGGCCGTGTCATGGGAACTGGTATTAGGCATGGCAATCCGAGTCTTGATGACGGTTGTCATGGCGTTATCCGGAGTGGACGTCACAAATGATCCTGAGTATACGCTGCCCGCCATGGGCTTTGCGGAAATGAACTATCGCGACTACTTGGAGGCATTTGGAAAGGCGAACCCGGTGTTTTATGTCATTTATCTCTTTGTCAACGCATTCTGCGTCGCAGCATTGATCGAAGAAGTCTGCAAGTACTACGGACATCGCATGGTGGACCACCCAGACTTGTGGAACCAAGAAGAGCTGGATCGTGTCGTGGCAGCAGGTTTGCCACAGCTTGCGGTGGAACACGAATACGACGATGAGTCGCAAGAACCCGAATCGCCGACGGCAACACCCTGGCCAGCGATGACGACGCCATTGCAGGCACCGAAGCGAACGTTGAATTCGATTGGGACGAGCATCACCGTTACTATGGTAGCGGTGGCACTTGGGTTTGCATGTCTTGAAGATCTGATTTACATTTTTCTATACACCAAAGGGGGATCACTTTCCGATGGTGAGTCGTTGATAAAAACTTCATGCTGGGGACGTTTTGTGTAGTTTGTCCTCAACACGATTGTCGCCCCCCTCTCTCTTCCTTGAACGGGACAGAAATAAGCGTCATGGTGATTCGAAGCCTGCTTCCGATCCATCCCATTGTCGCAGCCATTCAGAGTATTGGCGTGTGTCGACGAGACTTGGAGAAGGATTCCAAGCATCAGCTGGGTAGAATAATCCTACCGGCTGTCGCTATCCATGGAACCTTTGACTTTGGGCTTTCCTTCCTTGACTTTGTCGCCAGAAATGCGGCTGGTGGACTCATGGCGCTTATTTTTGCCTTTTCCGTCATGGTGGCGGGCATCCTTTACTACGTCAAGGAGAGCAGAGCTCAGCGACAACGTCTGGAAGATCTCGACCGAGCGAGCAGCGTCGACCAGTCGAGTCTCCTTTGATTGCTAGTAGTGTGTTCAACGTCCACCGCTAAGTAAAGACCGGCTACATTCTACTGTAGTACCACACCTCGTATTTGAGGCCAAGTTTGAAAGTGACGTCGTCGCTACCAATCGGCAGTTCCCTCAAACTGGTTCGAGTTTTCGGGCGTAATACCCTTGGTCGCAAGAAGCTTTGCAAGAGGCGAATCGTGCTTGATCTTTCCACTCATGAACGGGTAGAACTTTCCGGGCGGTCCAGGGTTCTTCGTCAGCTCCTCTTTGACAATTCCTTCGATAACCTCACGTCCATGAGCAATTCCGTAAACTTTTTCTGCGACCTTGGCAGGGACAACGACGACGCCATCCTGATCACCGACAATCGCATCTCCAGGTCGCACTACAGCGCCACCGCACGAAATGATTCCGTTGCACTCCCACGGCTGCATGGCAGCGGGGCCTTGCCGAGCAGTAGTCGAAAACGAGAAGCACGGGAATCCGTAATTGATAATCTCGTCCGTATCGCGCACCGATCCATCCGTGACAAGGCCGCCAATCTCGCGCTGCTTCAGTCGAAGAAACTTGATGTCTCCTCCCACGGACTCCCATGGGCCGACCGAAGACATGACCAGGACCTTGGAAGTTACAAAACAGTAAGATTAGACATCTCATTACAAGGAGAACTCTCACCTTCATCCAACGTCGATGTCGCACAGTAGCCTGACGTACCTCATTTGGCCCACACTTTTCGAATGCCTCGTACTCGGGCGACTCGCCTCCCGGAGGCTTGTCCCCCGCAATATCTGGTCGAGCGGGCACGAAGCGCATCGTCACAGCGCGGCCTACACACTTCATGGAAGGCGCGAGGGCGCGAGCGCCATCGATTTGAGCCGATGGCCAGCCCATGACCCAGAGGCCGTCTACGAGCGCCTGTGTCGACAGGGATCCCAGCCTCTGGAGCAACTCGTCACTGATTTCGCCGCCGGAAGCCGGACCAGTGGCCATGGAACGAGCTGCCGTGCTGCGAAAGGCAGTCGTAGCTGCAGTGCGACGCAGAACGGTTGAGAACATGATATCGTTGACGAGCAAGTGGATGTATGATACGCCGGTGTCAAGGGAGTGAGAAAGCAATTTTCTGCCCATCATCGCAAAGCAGTTCAAGTTGAATGACGCACTACCGGTATCTTCTGTGTCTTAGCTCGTGGTTGAAACGAGCGTGTACGTAGATGCTACGTTGAGATACTACCATGGTTTTGGCGCCAAAATTTGGAATTGGATACCAAAATCACTGAAATTTCGCCCAGTTTGGTCGCCACGTATGTTGGTCGTCGAGCTTCTGCCAAGTCTGAAAGTCCCACAGCTGCCACACATCACTTCATCTCTGAGTGACCGCGTAGAAACGAACAGGATTTCAGTACCGCCGCGCGGTTTGATGTCAAATTTTTCACTAGGTTTCTCACTTCAACCACACATTTTGTGATTGATCGTTGATGTTCTCGTGTAAACCCACCATGGCTCTTCGTTTGACTGCCACCCGCGCTGCTCTCCAGCTTAACGGAGCACGCTCCATGTCGACTGCTGCCGCTAGCTCCTCGTTGGATCGCATGCAGTCGGTCGAGAACTACGAGGCCGTCCTCGACAAGTTCGCCCAGATTCGCGCGTGCGCCGTTCTGCGGACGGCGACATCCGAGGCCTGCCCCAACGCGATGCAGGCTGCGATCGATGGAGGCTTCAAGATCGTCGAGTTCACTCTCACCACTCCCAACTGTCTCGATCATCTTTCTGACTTTCGCGCCAAGTACGACGGCGACGTCATGGTCGGCTGTGGCACCATTCTCACCACTACGGACGCCGAACGGGCCATTGACGCCGGCTCGGAGTTCATCATTACCCCCGTCATGCTTCCCGACGTCATCGAATGGTGTAAGGAACGAAACATTGTATCTGTTCCAGGATGTCAGACGCCCACAGAGCTCGTCAATGCCTACCGACACGGAGCGCCTCTCCAGAAGCTCTTTCCGGGAGTCGCCGGCGGCCCCGGCTGGGTCAAGGCTGTCTCGTCTGCTCTCCCCTTCTTGAGCATCAACCCCACCTCGGGAGTTGACCTGGACAATGCCGGTGAGTTCCTAAAGAATGGAGCTGCATCTGTAGGACTCGTCGCTCCTCTGTTTGACCAGGAAGCAATTGCCCGCGGAGATTTCGATCAGATTGCCAAGAATGCCGCAAAGGTCATGGCGAATGTTCGCGAAGCGGGACCGTACAATCGTAAAAAGTAAGAACCTATGAGGACGATCTGAAAGGATAATGCGAAACAGAGCTGCTTCGGGTCAAAAGTGCATGAGATTGAATCCATGTTGGCGAAGTAGACAACGCAAGGTCTCACGTATAAGAAGACAAACTAATGGAAGAAGATTCATATCGAATTGTCTGTTTCTTTGCCTATTCGATGGAACGATAGTGGGCTGTAGTGTGCTGGTACTCTACTGCCGTTCCAAACTCCCTCAAATATTCGTAGCCTCCTTTCATCTTCTGCACGTTGTGCAACTTCAGAGGCCCCATCCAGAAGTGTGTCTGTGTTGACGACTGACTCCAACCTCTGTCTTGTCTTGGCACGAGTACAGCAAATGCTCCTGCAACTTTCTCACACTGAGTTGCAAGGAGTGACTGTACCACCAGTATTGGGCAGAAGACTCGAACGGGTACCTGGTACCCGTATCATAGGTACCTCGGGGTGCACGGGGACCGTCGTCTCATGCACCGGCGATGAGGAAAGCTCACGCTCTCTCCCCGAACTTTGGTGAGGAGGAGCTCGAGATATTCCTATTTGAAATGTCAGAGAAACGTATGTATCAAAATACAAAAAGTGACTACGACGGATGGAAATGTCCACATACATAGGTAAACACATATGTATTTTATTATAGTACAATACGTTTACACTTATTACCATGGAGAGCACCTTAATCAGTCCAAGCTTCATCAGAAGTCAAGTTCATGGCAAACATGGCGCGCTGCTATCCGCATCACAGTGTGAGAGAACGCGCCGTCCCTTGATCATTGATCATCCGCTGCCGTACCGCAACTCCGCTTCATCTCATCGTTAGGCCCTCTCGTTCACCACCCACTCTCGTAGTATAGAAGCATGCCGCATGTGGAACTGCCCCAGGCAGAATTCAAGGTGAGAAAACTGTAGTCTCTCTTCGCTGCTGCCGCGGTACTTCTTGCTTGTGGCTCTTACGCCGCTCTTACTTTACCAAGCTTATTCACTGCCTCTTTTTGTCTATCCCTCCTCTCAGGTCGTCATGTTGGGAGATACAAATACCGGCAAGACATCCCTGGTGCTACGATTTGCCGAAGGCTACTATCGCGAAGAGGCACGCAGTGCGACAGTAGGTGCCTTCTTCATGACGAAACGACTGCAGGTGTCAGGGTTGACGTGCAAGATTCAAATTTGGGACACGGCCGGTCAGTCTCAGTTTCGTGCCATGGCACCGATGTATTATAAGAATGCAGCGGCTGCCATCGTCTGTTACGACACGACGAATGCGGATTCCTACGATACCATGCGGTACTGGCTGGACGAGCTGCATCGCAATGTAGCCGCGGGGAGTATCGTCATTTGCATGTGTGCGACAAAGTCGGATTTGGAACCGCGAGCGATCAGTCATCGTAAAGCGCAGGAGTTGGCGCAAGCCATGGGGGCAATGTGGGTGGATACGAGTGCCAAGAACAATACCAACGTGACAGAGCTCTTTCGGCAAGTGGCGGAACGAGTATTGAGGTTTCGAGAAAAGGCGAAAATGTATAGTTCCGAAGATAAGATTCCCGTGACGCCCGGTGCGAGTATCGATGAACAGGGACGTGTCGTCAAGCGGGGACAAAGCTATAGTACTCCCAGTGGGACACCGAATCCCAATGCCGACACGCCAATCCGAACGCCGCATGGGGACCAGGAACAAGTACCGTCGAGCTCTATTCCACCAGGAATCAGTGATCTTAGTTCCGATGGAGGTATCCCGATGGGCAGCAATGGGGGGAGGAATACTCTGAAGATTGGTGGTTCGTCGAAGCCTTCACGACGACGGCGAAAAAACGGGAGTGGCGGCGCGAGTACCACTATGTCTATCCAAAGTACCGACAGCGATGGGGTACAAGCGAGGACTGTAGCGTCGGCCATTTGCGAGCCTATCCTATGCGGGGCATTATCTTCGTCATCGACCGAAGCCAAGGACGGCGAGGGAGGTGATGAAAGCCTCAGAGGTTGCGTTATAATATGAGACGGTGGTGAATTTGCGCACGCATGCATGATGATGACTGGATGGAGCGCAGCTATCGAGAGCGTAAGGCGACACTACGTATAGTTCTACTCGCTATTCGCTAGTTGTTATTGCTGTCGACTGGTATGTGCGGTGCACTTGGAAACAGTCGTTCGGCTCGTTGATATTCCAATAGCTGTCGATGGGCTTCTTCCGGTGGGACTCCTGTCTCTTCATCGATCGGCTCATCATATGTCGGCGACGAGTCGCTATCATCAGTGCAGCTGCTACCGCCAATCCACTTCATTCCCTCACATCCACCACGTTCGACGCTCCAATAGGGAATCGTCCAAGACTTGTCGGCGTCATCTGGTATTCTGACTTCATCGTTCCATGCATTGACATCCCGCATAATATTACTCCAAAAGGGATAGGTACTGCACTGCACCGGTCGGGCCTCGTATATGGTACACTGGTTCGAGACTTCATCGAGAAATATGCATGCTCCCGTGTCCTCCTTGTTCTTTAGCTTGATCCAGGGTATACGTATTGATGCTTCCTGGTCGCCGCTGTCGTTTCCGTTGTCTTGTTGTTGTTGTTGTTGTTGTTGTTTTGGACTGATTGTATGACTCGCAAAGCGTTGAATAAATTGGACCGTGGTGGTATTCAACAAGGCAGCAGCGCCCTGAACTTCATCCGGACTGAGGTAGACACTTCCTTTGGTTTGACAGCATCTTCCACAGGAAGTGCACTTGAAGGGAATCTTCTTACTAGTATTCTTGGATGATAAGTACCACGCAGTAGAGCCGTCTTGCTGGAGTTTCGAAGAACGCTCCAGCGCTTTTTCCAGTCGAGCTGATTCGTCGTCTTTGTTGGCGGCAGCAGCAGCACTACTAGTGGTACGGAAAGTAGTAGTGGTCAACGTCCTTGTTCTTGTTTTTAAAGTCCTTCGAGACGAAACAAATGCAATAGTGGAGGACGCTCTGAAGAGCGACCCGACCCCGAGGACTGTTGTAGAGAAGACGAAATTAGACCGCATCGTCACAGCCGCTGTCATGGTGGATGATGGCATCCAATGTATTGGGTGGCGCGCGCAAAACCGACAAGTTGAATGTGGATCCTTAGAAATATCATGACATTTATGACACATAAGGGCTTGTTCGTCACGCGTCAAGAACGTCACTCCGGACAGACCACACCGCCCCCCGAAGTAAATCTGTGACAACCAGAACAAATAAAGATTCGCGACACACTTTTCATACCAGGTATGATACAGATCATCGGCGTGTGCAAGCGATGCTTTGATTGATTGATCGGGTCTACAAGCGCAATGGGGTCTATCCTTTCATATTTGACTGGATCCTCAAGTGTTAGTCACGACCGAGATGACCGAAATCTGCTCGAACTTCTTGATTCGGACGATCCGATCATTCCGTGGCCTGCCATCGAGCGCCGTCTGCAGTCGTATCCGGAAGAAGCAGCCTGTTATGCACATTTTGCCAGTCCAAGTATTCTTCAAAGAGCCTTTGTCAAGGCCTATGATATTTCTCATCAGAGTGGTGACCGTAGCACTGACAGCAGAAACAGCATTCCGTTTTCTGTCGTCGAGGCCTTCTTGGAGGCCTATCCTGACGCTGTCTTTCATACCGACGGGAGGGGAGAAAGTCCACTGAGCACTGCTGTGCGGTGTATAGTGAAATCATGTGACCACGATAGCAGCGTCAACATTGTCTCGCTCTTGTTGAAGGAAAATCCTGACGCCATTTTTACAATGTCGTGGATGGGCTCACAGCAGAAACTCTTGCCTCTCCACCACGTCCGACACTCGGTCGAGGTCGCAAAGATACTCCTCCAGGCATACCCGGAAGCGATTTTGCACAGAGACGCGAAAGGGAGAAGACCCCTTCATCATGCCTGTTCGTGTCGTGTCGGTGATGTTGCTGTCACGAACAATACGAATACTGACGACAACGACATGTCACAACAACTCCTTCCTCCCTCGGACCCCGACGTGATTCGAGTGTTGATCGATGCAGCAAAGGAACAGGGTGGCGGTGATCCTGACCCATACGGTGGTGTACTGTCCAAGGACAACAAGGGTGACACACCGCTAACTCTCTTGTGTTCCGAGGTCTGTCGTGTCCTCGAGGAAAAGGCCGGCGCACGTACGAATCCCCAAGAAGACGACGGCGGGGGCAGCACAGAGGACGAGCAGCAAGACGGCGGCGGATGTGGACACGTGTTGTGGGACAGTCTTCTCGTATTGGTGCGAGCGACAGAGGTGGGAATCAGTAAGAAAGAGACAACAGACTTTCGAGTGATCCATGCACTCATTCAATTGGGATGTCCCACTCCAATTGTGTCGCATGCGCTGACACTCCACCCCAACCAAGTCCAAGAACGTGACGATCGTGGCCGCACTCCCTTAATGATGGCAACCACCGTCATGCCCCGCAAAAGTCCATCCACGGTCTGTTTGTTGTTGCAAGCGCATCCTGATGCTGCACGCATGACCGATGACGATGGGCGACTTCCCATTGATATACTATCGGAACGGGCCGAATCGTACGACAAGGAAGTCTTTGAACTCATGGTCAAGGCGGAGCCGCGTGCTGTGGATACGAGAGATTTGAGGGACAGGATGTTTCCCTTCATGACGGCGGCCGTTCATTCGAACGACGTTAATTCAATCTATTGTTTGTTGCGGGCCAAGCCTCACGTGTTGAAGTACTATATACTTGATGAATGACGTGGGAGTGGGAGCGAGTCAAGTCAGTGAGCGGGTGCGACTGTGTCAGTTTGTATTATATGGTATGTAGAGTTGCTAAGAACAAGTAAACATGTTGCTATCCTACCATGATGGGTGTCTACGACGCGGAATAGAATGTGCTTTCTCTTCCTTAAAAACTGCTACGGCTGCGGTGGTGCTGCGATACTGGTCGCCGTCGTCGTCGCCTCCAACAAACTCACAATGGCAGCATGCTTGTTGTACTTGGTCGCAGACAAGGGCGTGCACCTCGATCCCCCTAGATTATTCTCTGCCCCGTGCTCCAACAAGAGCTCGACGACGACCTCCTGCTGGTGGCCATTCTTGGAGGCTGCTCTGGCCATCGTCGGTGAAAAGGAAGTATCGCTTTGTTTCGCGCGCAAAATCAAAATAACTCGTGATGATAGGAGAAATGAAATCTTTCCAAATCTGTTCCATTTTTCTTGTGACCATGATGGTCACGGTGTAATCAGAAGAAAAGAAAGACATCGTCCCATGCCGTCTTCCTCCTCCTACTCTGACGACGACCCTTGTCCGTTTGATGCTATCATTGTTACATCCCCAGATCGACAAGCGTCGGAAGCTGCAAGCGCCGGTCCCTTGAAGGAACTAGGCTCGACATTTCCAAACCATAAAAATGTTCAGATTGTCTCGACATACGATCCCTTCGGTGCTCGATGCGGCAGCGGCGGAGGTACTTTGGCCGCCTTGGATAAATACTACCAGACAGTGAAGTCTGCCTCTCTTGACGACGACGTCGTCCTGATTGTCCATGCAGGAGGCGATTCGTCTCGATGTCCAACTCAAATGGTACTTGGCAAGGCGTGGACGACACTACCGTTGATACAAGGCGACGGCGACGACCAAAGGGTCATCATAAGCAACCCAACGGTACTCTTGATACAGACATTAAGTCGTATGTGTCGGTCTATACCAAAGGGCAGCGTTGTGGTGGTTGCTTCCGATTGTATACTTCACCTTCCAACTATGGAAGGTTCTAGTGACTCGGCCATTGACTGGGATAGTAAAGACTACCAACAGAGCGTGATGGGGGTCGCAGTGCCGGCGCCCTTGTCCACTGCAAAGAATCATGGTGTGTTTGTGCTCAATCCACAAGGAGGCGTGCAACAGGTTCTCCAGAAACCGAGCATATCCGAAATGTATGAAACAGAGAACTGTGTGTTGTCGTCGGACAACGACGACGTTGACCAAGCATGGATCGACACTGGCGTGATCGTCTTTTCGCCGACCAGTGCAAAGGCATTGAGACACTTGACATCCTCAACTTCACTCCGAGCATGTACCGAACGGGGACTGCAAGGGATGTGGGAGGATGAGACGCGGACCATGTCATGTGGAGACTTTGGCCGTGCGCATGCAATCAAAGTGGAACTCTATACGCACTTTTTGCTCGCGCTCTCGTCGAACAGCAGCATGTCGCAAGACGAGTACGTGAAAATGTTTTCGAATGATGCATTGTCCCCTTGAGATCTTGACAGATGTATATACAGCGCTGAGTCCCTTTTCCTTAGGTGTGATGGCGCTACATGCTGGTCGCTTCCTCCATCTCGGTACGAGCCGAGAGTTGGTGGATTTTGCAATCTATGGGTCTTGTCCGAATCGAAGTCGTCAGCAGGGCAATGAAAGTGTCAATCAGCAACTCTGCCGCGACATTGGGGCCAAGCTACGGCTGTCCAAGTATGTTGGTTCCGTTCTGGGAGATCCAGCGAAGGTATCGGATGATTGTGTTGTTGTCAACTCTGTTTTGCTAGGCGATGGAGAGTCCATTTCGATTGGCTCTGGTACTGTTGTGGAGCACACGTTGTTGGAATGTACTCCTCATATCGAAATCGGAAAGGACTGCCTTGTCAGTGGAGTTCGAGGTGAATGCGACTCATTCCACCTGCCAGATGCCATGTGCCTTCAGATTCTATCTTTGACTTGGAACCGAACGAATGCGTATGTTTACATGTGCTTTGGCATGAACGATGGAATCAAATCCGGCGACACAATTTATGGGATGAAAGTAAACGATGTTCTGAGATGGACCGGGATGGAGGAGGCGGACTTGTGGGGGAAGGATGGTAGTGCCGGTCTGCTGTGGAACGCACGTATCCACCCGATTGTCGCTCCTTCTACTGATGATGGTCCAAGTACGAAGATGATGTACAATGATCTATTTGGATGGGTACCTGCGCTTCGAAGGCTATCGCAGGGTAGTGATGCGACCTTGCCATGCGGATTCGCGAAGAGTTTTGCATCGTGGAAGGACCTGCCAAGGGTCTCCTTGTCTGAGATTCGTCGACAGTCGAATCCCGATGATGAGTTGCGGTATCGGATTGGGATTACCAACAAAAATGTCCCATTGCATCAGGAGAAGAGTCTACTTCGTATCAAGGAAACTCTGCTGCAACGACGACATGATCCGACCAAGTTGACCCTCGGGCTCCTTGATTTCGCAGCTACGGGCAGTTTTCGAGAGTGTAGATCCACGTGTGCCATGATCGATCACGTCGTAATGGAAGCCATGCTTCG
Organism: Licmophora abbreviata; assembly: GCA_900291995.1. Taxonomy (NCBI): domain Eukaryota; phylum Bacillariophyta; class Fragilariophyceae; order Licmophorales; family Licmophoraceae; genus Licmophora; species Licmophora abbreviata. The sequence continues at coordinate 9,562 of OLMU01004116.1, read as the reverse complement.
AGGACACTACGACATTTGCGGTCGTGCGTTGACGATCGAAAGCTCTTATTTGAACTACCTAGCTGGTTTGAACCGGGATGATTCGCGCCCAAGATTGATGTCCGCCGGCGACGAGCAGCGAGGACGAGATCTTTTCGATCGCGAAGTTCAATCGCTTCAAATGCGCATGTCCTCGAAGGAGCAGAGAAGTAAATCGATGGAACGTCTGGCGCATGCGCGTGATTTGACCTTGAAGGAGTCGGAGTCGCCTTTCGGCCTACAACTATGCTCACAAGCTATGGAACAAGCAGCAGCGGCCATGACGGAGATTTGCGTGTCAGGTTCCACAACTCAGGAGTCGACCTTGTTCCCTCGAACAAGTCCTGCTCCTGCCGACTCTTGGGTGGTGGCCACGGCGCCTGCCCGAATCGACTTTGCGGGCGCATGGAGTGACACGCCTCCCATTTGTTTTGAGTACGGTGGAGCTGTTTTGAACTTTGCCGTTACGATCGATGGGAAGAAGCCGCTCTCGTGTCGGTGTCGAGTGGTGCCCGGCGGGCACGGAATCAAGTTGCGGGCGGAAGCACGGGAGTCGCTTACAGGCTCACTGCGATCCGATACGTACATGTCGCTCTCGACGATCGGAGATTTTGGGGATTGTCGTAATCCAGCAGCTGGCTGTGCACTGTTTAAATGCGCTCTCGTACACATGGGGTTGGTGTCTTTAAATCAGATTGACAAATCTCCCGACGGCAATCTCCAGCCTTACATCAATCGCTTTTGTCAGAGTGACACAAACGTCGGAATGGAAATCGTGTCCACCTCGTTGCTTCCGCAGGGCAGTGGCATGGGAACCAGCTCCATTCTGGCGGGTTGCATTCTCGCCAGCATCGGAAAGTGCTGTGGTGTCGACATTTCTTACAATGACAAGAACCTCATTCATGCGGTCCTCATGATTGAGCAGCTACTCACTACAGGAGGTGGATGGCAAGATCAGGTCGGAGGCTTGATCGGTGGCTTCAAGCTTGCAACCTCCGCGACAAACGTCCTTCCGCTCTCTGTATCGGTGGAACAGCTACAGTTGGACCCACGTGCTCGCGACGAACTCAACAGTCGACTCGTACTCGCCTTTACCGGCAAGACGCGTCTCGCCAAGAATATTTTGCAGACAGTGTTGCAGCGATGGGCCCAGAGAAGTCCCGAAATCGTGCAAACCGTGAGCGAACTGGTGCAGGCCGCCTCTGTTGCTCGGGATGCGATTTTGAATGGCAACGTGGAGCAACTCGCTTCCTCACTGAACGAGTTTTGGGCTCACAAGCGACTCATGGCGGGACCAGACAGCGGTGTGGAACCTCATCTGGTACGCGACTTGATACATTACTTGAGTACAACTAACGAGATTGCAGCAGCGTCATTGTGTGGAGCCGGGGGTGGTGGGTTCATGGTGCTACTTACGAGTAAGGGACGCAGCGTTTCGGACGTGATGAATTCTTCGAATGACTTTCTGTCAAATTGCGACGATGCAGACGACTTTGCATGGCATGATTGTGCCATTTGCGAAGAAGGTCTAACAACTGAGACACTGCCACGAGAGAGCAACGGGCTCACGTTGGACTCGTTCAGCATGGCTTGGCACGAAGTTAACTAATGACAAAATCTCACTAGACTTGAGGAGCTCAAACATGTCAAGTGTAGTCTAGGTCGATGCGGATTTATCAGTGATTACAAAGTAGGATTAGACTTCGCAATTTGTCTCTGGCGTTGCTAACGAGCAGAGCGTACCTGCGAATGTTAAATATCGTGTTCTCGACGTCAGGTCCGTCGCTTGTATCGCTTTGCAAAGACCATACATGGCGTCGTTTGAAGGAAACGACTGAGCGACGGAGAGTGGACGACTGCCTCCACAGTACTGTTACCAATCCTTTCGCTGCACACACCGCAACACTCTGAACTCGGTCGCTCAGTTTCCAAATTGTGAGCTGCCGCGCACCGGATGCATATTTTATATTTTTGTCTGACGAGGCCACCTTGAAGTGCGTCACGTAGGAAATCTACTGAAAGCTACGACTGTCATTGTTGAGTATAACATCGATACTCAAGGGTGTTCATACATACTCCACATAAGTACGTATACATGGTAGTTATTTCTACGTGGTGAACCAGACTGTCACACAGCCCTACAAGCACAAAGCGCAGCCCATCCCCGTCGGTGCTCGGAAGCTGTTGCTCCAAGAGGACTTTTTCGGTTCGTTATCGCTGTCTTTGCAGGTCCTTGGGGAGCCCTGTGTGTCTGTCAAGAGTCCTAGGTGCAAGCGGAAGCGTCCGAGATTTCTCGTCGGTCCCAAAAACCGCATCCTGGCTTACAAGGGTTCTTCCGTCGCCAATCTCATCGTCTGCCCGTCTTGTCGCCCACTCTACGCAGCTCGCTACCAGGCCTTCCGTACAGCGGTGGTGCGGTAAAAAGTCGGAGGCCTTTTGGACAGACTCGGTTCGTTTCCTGTCTTGGTCGTTGTTTCTTTCCTTGGAGTCCTCACTGAACACGCACGCAAACGAGTAAGCAGACATGTCACGCCCACAACCAACGGACGAGAACTGGGTCGACGGAATGATCGATCTGCTCTTGCAGGCTCGAAACAAAAAGCCGGGGACGCCCGTGGAACTGTCGGTCAGTGATGCCACGGCGCTGTGCGAACAGGCCAGAGCTGTCTTTCTGAATCAGCCCATGCTACTGGAACTAGGCGCCCCCATCAAGATATGCGGCGACGTACACGGGCAGTACACGGACTTGCTTCGTCTCTTTGAATACGGCGGCTTTCCCCCCGAAGCCAATTACCTCTTTCTAGGAGACTATGTCGATCGCGGAAAGCAGTCTCTCGAAGTTGTGTGTCTCTTGTTTGCGTATAAGATCAAGTATCCGGAAAACTTCTTTCTCTTGCGAGGAAATCACGAGTGCGCTGGCATCAATCGGATTTACGGGTTTTACGATGAGTGTCGTCGTCGCTTCAGTGTCAAAATGTGGAAGCAATTCTGCAATACCTTCAATTGTCTGCCCTGCTGTGCCGTCATTGACGACAAGATTATTTGTATGCACGGAGGACTCTCCCCAGAGTTATCGCAAATGGAACAGATCGCCAACATTACGCGTCCGTGTGATGTCCCCGATACAGGGCTGCTGTGTGACATTTTGTGGGCAGATCCGGACCCAAGTATTACGGTGCGTATGGCAAAGACTTGGCTGACAGACGAGATTCTTGTCTGAACAATCTCGTCTGACAAAGTTTTCTCTTTCTCTTCTAAAGGGCTGGGGAGAAAACGATCGCGGCGTGTCGTTCACGTTCGGAGGAGACGTCGTTCGCCAGTTCCTTCGTCGACACGACTTGGACTTGGTCGTACGCGCTCACCAGGTTGTGGAGGATGGATACGAATTCTTTGCAGGTCGAGAACTGGTGACGGTCTTTTCGGCGCCCAACTACTGCGGAGAGTTTGACAATGCCGGTGCCATGATGACGGTCGATGATACTCTGATGTGTTCGTTCCAAATCTTAAAGCCAGCCAGTGCGTCACAGCAGCGAGCAGGGTTCGGTCGTCCTGGTACACCGGGGCGTGCCCAAGGACGATAAGAAGAAATTCGTTCCAAGTTTTTACTATCTGTTGACGAGCTTCGAGGCGATTTGTATAAGAGGGAAAAATGGAGCGCGACGGAATAAGTATGCCACGAGCCAGCAACGAGAAAAGAGAGAGCTAGAAACACGAACGAACGTGGCATCATAATTCTGTAACTCAGCGACCGATATCCTTGCGTGCTAATCTTACTCTATTGAAGTATCGTCGACTTGGGTAGTAACCGGTGCTATGATACTACGAGGTTCGTTTGTATTGTGATGATGCGAAGTGCCGACATGCTAAATTGAAAACGTGATCGACAAAGGTCGCGACAGCTGCCGTCTCTCTGTCGACCGGGGTTGTACAATATATATTTTGTCAGTAGCGCGAGCCGGTCTTATATTGTATTCATAATTATAGTACACAATCAGTATTTCATGTAGAAGTCTACGATGATTGACAAAAATTCAAATCGTCGGACGGAATCAATCCAATCTGTGATGCCCAAGTCCCACAATGACGACGCCCCTGCAGCGCAAGCACACGCCGCCTGCTCGCTGTGATCTGAACTCAGACTTCTCGTCGTGCTCTCGTTCGTACTCTTGTTTGACTGTCTCTCACCATGGAAGAGGCGCCTCCTGCATGGGAGCGAAGCAAGGAGAACGCGGCGCCGCTGGAACGCGGCCGGAACGTGAAAACACTCGAGCGCAGCATGGCGCAGCAAGAGACCGCGGAAGAGCGACACGAGAAGGAACGCATGGTGCACCATTACGAGCGACTCGTCAAGCCGTCGGAGGAAGAGGATGGGGCGCCAGACAGCACTGACGATGACGATCCGTTGATTCATTGGCTGTCGTACATTAAATTCCATCAAAATGCCTTTCCTGCCGACACGCACGCCCAATTCCTCCTCATGGAACGATGCACTCGAGCGCTCGTCAGACGGAAGCAGTATGCGAACGACGTGCGCTTCATTCGTGTCTGTGTCACCTATGCGGACAAGACGTCCTTCCCGGGAGACGTCTTCAAGTATCTGCACCAGCAAAAAGTCGGGACTCGTACAGCGCTCTTTTGGATTGCTTGGGCGTGGGTGGCAGAGAATCGGGGCGACTATGCCTTTGCCGAGAAAGTCTACTTGAAGGGTGTAGCAAAGGAAGCAAAGCCGCTCGCTATGCTCAAGCAGCGTCACAAACAGTTCCAGCGGCGTATGAGTCGACACTGGCTCAATACCAACGACTCGGGACAGGACGACCTGGACGACAACGAGGATGGCGCGGCGATGGGTCGCAGAGGTGCGCTGGGAGCTCTGTCCGACGAAGCCGCACGACTGAACGACCGACGGTCTGCACAGCCTTCGTCACGTCCTCCAGCACAGAACTCCACCATGGCGACCTTTGTCGATCGAAGTGCGACATCGGCGCGTACGACTGCCCAAGGCAACGCTGGAGCTGCACCCATTGGCGGCTTTGCGATTTTCGTCGACGAGAATGCCGAAAACCAAGACGGATACAATTTGGACCAGTCTCATGTTTTTCATCAAGAGTCGCGGGACGATGGAGCGAGAAGAGGACCGTCGAAAAGAGAACGAGGCTGCGGCGGAACGATGGAATGAACGCGGCGGCTTGTTGCAGTCATCGTCACAGCGTTCTGCTGCTGCGCTTGCAGATCGTGCTCGCCAGCCCACGACCACTCGTCCTGCCTTTGATGTATTTGTTGATGAAGAATGTGCCACTAAGCTGCAGCGGGAGAAGGACGACAAGCAAAAGGCCTTGGATGAGGCCAGATTGGTCCGGGATGAAAGGACACTTCGTCAGCGAACCGACGAGGGTGTGGTGCGTTGGTTGTACACATTCCATCTCACGGTGAATCGGCCGTTGTACATTGGGCCATGCGTTTCTAACATGTTGCGTTTCATTCCCATCAACTTTCAGGCCGAACGCTTGTCCCGTGACCCCATGCGCTATGTTCGTAATCCGTCCATGCTCGAGGAGGATCAAGCCCAAGCACAACCAACGAAGCAGGACAAAGAACGAAAGTCGACGAAGGACAAGTCAGGCTCTCTCAGTTGTGGCTTTAGCAAGCGGCTCGTTGCAAAAGATTCGTTCGGTCAGGAGCAATGTTTTGAGGAAGGCCGAGCGAAGACTCAATGTTTTGCCACGGTTGACCCTGCAACGAACATGAATCTACTCGCTGTGCGATCGGGCCCGGCGACAGATGACTCAACGATGGACATTGACGACACCCATTCATTCGAGATGTTAGTCACGAGCGGTGGTGTGAAAGAACGCAAGCGGTCACACTCGAGTAGCTCTTCTGGGATGCCGCCGACACACAAGTCCATGCCTAAGAAAGTTCTATTCGGTCTCGACACGAGTATGGACAGTTCCCACCAGGCGCTCAACACATCGACGGCGAGTTCAACAGTTAACGAGAAAGATGCCGTCGGCGCTGCCACAGGTAAAGAGGAGGAAACCATCAACACAAAATTCGCCATGAAGGAGTTGAGCATGATGTTTTCAAGCCCTGCCCTAGGCCTACAAGACACAGAAGAACCAGCTCGGAAGGCTCGACGAAGCTCTGCAACGGAAAGTACCGCTCACGAAGTGGGGGATGGGGATACAGCAACCTTTTCGCTTGTCGCTGGACTAATTGACGACACGACACCCGATGCGAAGGACAACTCTATCCTTGATACTTCGCAGCTGCTCGTTAATGATGAGAATCAGGCGCCGCGGAATCCACTAGCTCGAAGCACTTCTTCTCCTGGTTTCGACTCTTCTGTTTTGCGCCCGATGGACGAGCATGAAATCCCTGTATCTGCAGCTTTCGAGGAACTCGAGGCTGATGGGACAACGAGCGGCGCGTTTGAGATCTATCAGGATGATTCAGAACAGATCGAGGCTGTACCAGCCGTCGCACAGAGTGTCGAACCCGCAGCAATGCCATTCGAGATCTATAAGGATGATCCAGATGATGACGCTGAGGATGGCGACTCTCGCTATCATGACGGCGACACGGCCACGTTCTCGCTCGTCGGAGAGACGTTCAAGGCACTGGCTGCCGCCGACGGTACGCCAAGGCCCTCTCAAGCCACTGCCGAGGGAGGCTTCTCAGTCTACGTGGACGACGATTCCATTGGTGACCCGAAGGTCAGTGTGCGGCAACGAACAGTCTTTTCGAATTACGACGTGACCACACAATGCTCACACACTGTTATCGTTTTCGTTAGTTCCAGCCTTTTGACACGGACAAGGTGCTGACAGAAGCTCCCGACTTTGGGGACATTTCTCGCATTATTCCCAACGAGGCGGATGTCACATCAGCTGGTCGCCACAGTGTGCTCGTCCCGCCAAGCCATGCTATCGGGTACGAAGGGCTGAACAAGAACAACGTGCGAGCGGCTCTCCGCCAACTACAGTTCGAGGCGAGAGAGCTCGCTCTAAACCAGTCTTCATCTAGCCGAGATCCAGAGCTCTCATTCATGTTGTCGAAACGAGGGTGTATCTACGACATGCCGAACCTGTCTTTGCCGCGTGCACTGCACAAGAAGACGTCCACACAAGGTTCCGAGATAACACTTGGTGACAAGACAGGTGTTGTCAAGGAGGAACTTGGTCGTGGCACGTTTGGAGTCGTGGTCCTCATGGACCTGTCGCACAAGTCCGACTCTTCGTCGGACAACTGCATCGCGGTCAAGGCCCAAACGCCGACCGATTGTCTGGCTCTAGAATACGTCATCCTCAAGAAGATTGAAGAGCGAGTTGGAACCCACAAGAACTGGATTGAACCTACCTCGCCTTTTCCTTTCCCCCGGGCACTGTCCTTTGTGTCGCTAGCCGACGGGGGTCTTCTCGGAATGACGGCCGGATCGAGGTCGGGTCTTAATCTTGTCGATATCGTGAACGTCTACAAGGTATCCGAACGCAGTCCAGTTCCTGAGCTGGTTGCGCTCCATTACACAGCCCGAATGCTATTAAGTTTGGAGATACTGCACTGGCATGGTAAAATCTTGGTGAGTCTACCGTCGATGAACGACCATCTGTATTTCATGTCTCTTCTCACCTGTCACTATCGCTCTTCAGCATGCGGACGTGAAACCCGACAACTGGGTACTCATGGCCTCGGCGACCGCGTTCGAATCATGCCGAGACACAATCGAAGCTTCAGATTTGATGTTGGTTGACTTTGGCCGTGCTGTGGATCTGACGACGGCTGCCAAGGACGGAATCGATCCAATGGACGTTAAGTTGTTCGGCGATCCATCGGGTGAAGATATGTCCTGCGTCGCCACTCGGAAAGGTCTCGGCTGGTCATTCGATGTCGATACGTACGGGCTATGTGCTTCTGCCCACGTGCTTCTTTATGGTACTCATCTGGAGGTCGAAGAAGACTTTTCTACTCGTCGCTGGAAGCCAAGGAAACAGCTTCGTCGATACTGGCAGAAGGAAATTTGGGAGGAAGTTTTCGACACTCTGCTCAACCACGACGAAGTAACTGGAAACGCGATTGGTTCGCGATCACGAAGTCTTCGCTCACTCCGCACCATGATGGAAGGTCACCTGAAGGACCGCTGTCGCGAACTTGAGTCGATTCTTAGGCATCAGGCTCGCATCCTGCCGGCAACAAGGCAGCGCAAATAGAAAAGGGGAAATGATCGATAATAGTGAACGGGTTCGCTCTCTAGAAATTGACATGTCGCTTAGCGATTCGATTCTTGCTACTCTATGCTTCTGCGAAATGCGCTCGATATCTCCGAATAATCTCCTCTTTGATAAGTCGATCGTCTCGCATTGCGTCCGGATGGAATATCAAATCTTCCATCCACAGCGACGCGTGTGCAGATATCCTTTGTGCCTCTTCGTCGTGATCCAAGACCCACTTCATCTTTTCTGCCGCATCAGTGGCATTTTCATTTAGTGGAATGTAATGGACCCAAGGTTCCAACAATTCTTCCATAGCCCATGACGTGTGCTTCGGTGGAGGCATTAGTACAATCGACGATGACGCAAGCGCCCACTTTAACCCAGACGCCACGTCGTTTCCCTCCAGCATGATGATTCCCTTGTACTGCATCTGGAAGTCTATACCCGTCTTTTGCACGACAAGGTCGATACCATCAATAGTATCGGGCAGACGGTTGCGCGTCGTGGTGAGCTTGGCATCTACCAACTTGGACTTCCCCGCCTCGAGCACCAATCGACAGCGGCCCATGTTGATGCAATTTTCCTTCGGAGAAAACTTCTTATTGAAATTTTCCAGTGCGCCTGTTAGCTGTCCTCTCCAAATTGCCATGTCCTTCTTTTCTTCCCAGGGAGTGTCCTTTGTCGCTACTTCCGGCAAAAACTTGTAGTGGCGGTGCGTCGCGAGTTTCCAGACAATCGGCTGCAATGTCTCCGAGCCATGTGCAGTTTTGAGCGCTTCACGCGAGCCCCCGATGCATTGCTCCGAAGTAACCTCGTCCAAACTGGTCGTAGCCGAACGGAATTTCTTGATATGCGGGAGATTCAAGAGCCCAAAGACGTGCGAATGCTTCATGTCTCCAAACTGCAGCAGCATGGGGGTCGCCTCCTTGTTCTCTGACTCGAGCTCCAAGTGGTGCAGTATTTCTACCATCTCCACTACATCCCTGCAGTACAATCGCATATTGCCCCGAAACTTGACAAACTCTTCTGTCGGGAGCGAGATGTTCCTGGCTTGATCCGCTTGAAACTGTTCTTCAGACCGCGCGCAGTCCATCAAAATATCTTCGTCCAACCAAAAGGCCATGTCTGCCTCGATTGTTTTCCGAAACTTTAGATCTGACACCTCGACTTCGGCGTCGCCTTGAAGGAATCGGTATCGGAAGCGCTTGGAGTCCTCATCTGCACACGGCGGGGCATACCAGTTGCTCATGTAAATCTTCACGCGGTCTTCCACAGACGGGAATCGATCTCGTCGGCTACTCGAGCTCTTCTCGTTGGACCCTCGTACCTCTGCTCCA
>OLMU01004103.1:0-11073 GCA_900291995.1 Licmophora abbreviata | reverse complement strand
GAACCTCACGATGGTCGGTCCTTGTCCCCGCTTGATACTTCTGCTGTCTTGGTACACGATGATGATGATGTATTGCAGCTCTTGATGCATGACGAACATGCAGATCCTCCCATTGTTAGTAGTGCTTCCGCATCAGCATCCGCTTTGAAGGATGATGATTTAGACTTGATCTTTGGAACACGACGACGCGGGCGTCCTGCCAACGATGGAGAATCATTCACCGAAAATGAAGACAACGACGGCTACCATTCTACCCTTGAATCAGAAGAAGAGGAAGAGGAAATTCAGAAGGAGGAAGTGGGTCAACCAGCAACGCCTCCTCTTCTAGCATCGCCCTATGATTACGACGTGAATTGGGACATGGTCGGACAGTTGCGACGACAACCATCTTCGACGGACGAGAATGATGAAGACGTCAATGACGATCTTAACAATACCTCCATGTGTTCGTCGTTGGTCGATGCAGCAGCAGCGTCCATGATTGCCACAACGACAGAGACTGATGCAGAAACATCAACTCGACCATCATCAGCGAAGCGATCCATGTTTTCGAGAGAAGCTCGGCGGTCGCCGCATCCAGTCAATCCATATTCTTACAAGTATCAAAAGTACAGCGATGAAGTCGGTGAGGTCGATGCCAGTGATGCCGAAGAGGAACGATCCTACCAAGATGTATCACTGCTAGACGACATTGCGTGCGGTGGCACGGCCGTGATGACGACAAACGTGCCTGTTGCCTTTGCCAATACGCGTCCTCCCCTTCCCCAGGATGCAGTATCGGAAATGAATGAAAGTACCAACACTGCTTCGAATTCTTCTTCGTCTTCTGGATCCTATGCCCATCGGCGGCGAACAGTCCGAGGCTCGAACAGGCGAAGGTTTCCTCGAACTGCATCTGCCCCGTCACGACAAGAGAGATCTGCAATTCGCACACGTCGCAGCGCATCTGCGGGAGGATTGTCATCCAGCACAACGATATCAGCGACGACTCTTCCCAGTATGCCTTCGACTGTCGAGGAACATAACCCGACGGGACTGCTAGCCTCGCTCGATACCGGCATGGCGGCGGTCCGGCGATGGGTACGATCACGGGCGCCGACTCCCTCGTCCGCTGCAGCAGCTTCGACGCATCGATCCTCTCGTGCCGCGCGTCGTTGGCAACGAGAGCATGCCGCGGATACCTCGACACTGGCATTGGGAGACGAGGATTTGTTTGCCTTGACCAATGCTGGAACTGATCCACGGGGACAGCATCATTATTTTGACTCGGATGAAGGTTCCATATTTCGCCAATCCCATCGCTCCTCATCAGCATCCGTCTATCCACCGTCGATACTGGAAGATGAGGGGGAGGACATACACAGTCCGCGACAGCGTGCCTTATCCGAACCCGATCAGCATCGTATACAGAGCTTCTTCTCGCAGGGGGCTCGTGCATTTCGACGACGACGAACACTGAGTCGAGACTCGGAAGACAATGAGAGAGGAACAGATTCTGGGAACTCGACTCCTGTGCCGTCATCCATACCGGCACATTTGTCGACAGCAGCATTGAACTCTTCGTTTTTCCACTCGCAGCAGCAGCAGCAGCAGCAACAGCAATCGAGAGAACTGTCACAGGAAACGGTGTCGGCTTCGGACCGTATCGTAGATGCCGATGAGAGCAGCATTGCCGAGACGACGACCACGCTCATTGCGGGTGCGGATGCATCTCCGAATTCAGACGAGGAAGGCGAGGAAGAGCATGATCCGAATCGAGACGCTCGCATGAGATGGATTAGGATCAATCGACGATTCCAGCTCATCATTACCATTGTGGCGCTCATTTTTAGTTTGCTGCTGTTTGCGGTTTTGGTCTGTTGGGTGGTATTGACGAGTGCATATGTCGTATCGATCGATAAGGTACGAGTGACATTTGAGGATGCAGGTGGATGATTGCCACTGCTATTATGTTTACGCATTTTACTGACGATTTCGTTTGCGTCAACTCTAGCCTTGCGACGTCCCCCTGAAGCCATACTACTGGTTAGCCACGCTTCAGCTCATTCTAGATGTGTTTCGCGCCGACATTATGAGATGCATTTTCCGATGGGAGACGAGCTCGAACGAAAGAGTACCAGCTCGTGTCATCGCGTACAACATTGCTTATGTACGTTGCGCTATGGAGCTTCGTATAGCTCTGTGTCTCCAAAAATCGTCGCTCACACTATTCTCTCATGTTGTTCACTGTCAGCTGATCTATGCTCTGCTTGTTCTTCGGATGGGCATCCAAAGCGTGTGGATACAAGAGGAAGAAACGTGTTCCAAAACAGCTTCTGAACTGTTCCAGTCAAGTACAGTGTTTGTATGCGTGTCGATCGCTGCGTGGTCGACAATCGTCTTGGGCTACCTCGTTCCATTCTGTTTTGTGGCGACTCTATTGACTTTGAATGGATACTCTCCTGGTACCGATGTCAATCGAGAGAGGGATAGTGCCCCATTTCCTGGAGTATTTCCGTCGGCCTATACGAACAATGGTGCACCACCGCATTGCATCGATCAGCTGCGTACCGTCCTACTGGAAGAGTTTCCCGACGAATACCCGACCGAGTGTTGTGTAAGTGACTATCAGCCATGCCATGTGATCTAATCTATTTTCCCCACCGACACGCTCATCTCACACTACTGATTTGACCCTTGCAATACCTCAATCATCAGATTTGCATGGGCGACTTTGTAGCAGGCGAAGCTATCGTTGCTACAGAATGCCAACACGTGACTCACAAACGCTGCCTACAAGAGTGGTTAACACAGGCGCGCACGTGTCCAGTATGCCGAGCCGACATTCCATCCTCGCTTCCCGATGGAGACACCAGCGCTTCGGACATGAACGCTGTAACTCCAAATACTGGCAATCCATTGCAGCGAGCCTTGCGCCGTGACGATTTTCACAGTGAAGTTGCCAACATTCTCCAAGTCCTGCGGCGTCAGGAGCAGCGATTGAGACAGCAACGGAACGCCAGTAACGCGGCCGATCCTGGTGACGTGGAGGACGAAGCAGACGATGCGCCAAACGGAGTGACTGTCGGACCGGTAGAAACGGAAATGGTCGCCGTCGAGGAGGGCCGTAGCATGGCAGGACAACATTCCCGTTGAAGTAACCAGCAAAGCATGCTGTTTTTGTCTAGACTACGAGAAAGTACTCGACTTTCATATGTATGTTGTAGTTTAGCTTGCACCGTTATGCCAGTCCTCTGCTAATGTAAGAAGAGTGGCAACTTCTAATTGAGAGTAAAGAAGTCTCGAAAGACGCTCCGAATGAAGGTTTTACCCCGAATAATGTCTCCATGCGCTGGAATGACAGTCTCCACGTCCCAGCCATCAACGAGAAACTCGGCAATAGCTCTGAACTCGGGCCGTTTATCCTGCTTAATCATGACATTCATGTACAGAGGTCTATAAAGCTTGTCCATTGCATTCTAATGATGAAAAAAGCAGCATTAGACTAGTGTGAGCAAGCAAAGGTAATATCGCTTTTCCAGTTCTGACAAAATGCTCACTCACCTTCCACAGTTGAGATCCAAATGGAATCTTCTCCATTGCAGGTGCCAGCTCCCATACCCCCAAATCTTCCTCTATGCTCGAAATATCCCGGTAGTTGGAATTGGTCACACCGTCGCTCTTGGGATAGTTCCAATACAGATCTGTCGTCAATAGCGTTTTGGATGGAGAATGATAAAACGTGACTTCATTGAAGAATGGCTTGTTCGTTACTGGATTCACTTCGCAGTCAACATGCAACGGTTGAATCTCATTCCAATCCCAGCACTCCATTGGGGCTCGCGAATCGCTTCCTGACCAGTCTGGAGGACGACAGAAAAATGGCATCTCACCCTTCCAATCTACCTCGGGCATTCGTTCCATCAATCCTGGGCACGCCCACATGCTGGCGTCGGGATACGAATTCGCCCATTGTGCAGCAAACTTGAGATGCTCATAATTGGGAGTAACAATGTGTTTGACAGTCCCAAGCCTATCGATGGCCTCTCTCAATGGTCCATCCAGTGATACCGGTGAGTGGACCCACAAGTGTGGTTTGTTCTCCTGATTGTCGTTGCTCTTTTGCAACTCGATGACAGTCATCCGACAACCGACATCAATCTTGTTCCAGTAGAAGGGTCTATCGGCCGTATATACTCCAGGGATAGCAGCCGGTGTCAAAACTGTCCCCGCGCGATTGCTCCAGCCCACGCTGGAGTAGCTGCCGCCGCTGTCGGCAACAAACGAAGGATCAATGGATTTCTGCTTTTTCAGCAGTGCTTCTCTCGTTGACGCCGGGAACGTCGTCATTGACAACAACGATGACTTCTGACGACGGCAAGAGCTGAATCTTCTGGGCGTCCAAGCAATAGTGCTGGGGAATGCCCAGAAGAGCGTCAGAACTAATATAGGAGCGTTGACGAGGATTCTCATGGTCGCGATGCTGATGGATGTGGTGAAAAGATATTCTTTCGAAATTGAAAACTGCATCATCACTGACGTCACACCTGTGCTTCGCATCGGGGTTCGCTATCACCGAACTATGCGCGCGCGCCGTCATTCGGTTGAATGAGGGGCTGCACCCGAGGAAAAAGAAGAACAAACTTTCTTTCCAAGTTGATGGTCGATAAGGATGACGAGACGGCTCTTTCAAGACATTCACGCAGGCTCTAAACCATAAGCCATCCTTTATATAACTGCGCCAACGATGTAATCGTCCACCCAACTCGTTCGCTTTAGGGCTGACTGAGGAGCCGCGAACACTATTGGAAAGAAATTCTCATCTACCTCTGTACTGCCAAACCTTCTATAGCGACCGTATATGTAGCTGGAGGGTCCCCAGGGAGTGCTGATGCGACCTTCTGGACGTGAACAGTAGAATGAATGAACGGGTGAGTCGCGTCGTCGTAGTATATCCGAGCTAAACTCTGGCTGAGCACGCGTATTCATACCATCACGATCACTTCGAAACTGCACATCCCCTCGTATGTAATGTACCACCAGTGCTCGCCGGTGACGACTGCTGGATCGATTCGGTCCGGAACCATGCCACACATCTTGGTGATGAAGTATTGCATGTCCCTGTTTCACCACTGTGGATACTACTTCTGACTGATGGTGCGAATTAGGACACGTAGGAATAGAGCGTTTGTAATTTTCAGCCGTACAGTCATGAAAGAATGATGATTCCTATAGAGACGTTTCGCACGGCGTGGGAGTGTGAGGGTGTCGTGCATTGCAGCTGCCACAATCGTCATCATGGCGCCGTATCCGGCGCTTCTTCTTACCTGTGACGTTGGAATTGCGGTATCATCGGGCTCTCCTGTTATGGCTGTACTGTTGCTACTACTACCATGGGTCGTATTGTTTCGTTCCCACTTGTGGGATCCAACGGCATATTCGACACTGCCCGTTGCTCCGTCTACATCGTCCAACGCCATCCAGACCGTCACCGAAATGTTGTCGCTCGGACGATGATGAGACGTGGTAAACTGTGACGAGATGTACGCCGAGTCTTGATGGAATCCCACGACTGTTTTGTTAGTGGTAGTTTCCTCATCATTCGTATGGATGACAGATGATGGAGGTTTCCAAATCAGGTCGTCTTGAGCGATTCGGACACTGTCCCATTGCATCTGCATGGCCACAAACTTTGCGAGTTTCTCACTGAGTACAATGGAAGCAATCGTCGGATCTGATTTCCAAGCATTGCAAATTTCTCGAGTCACATGAGGCAGGCTGATTCCTTGTCTACAAACAATAGCAATAACAACCAATGAGATGTATAGGATGAAGCGAAACGTGAGAGATGGCGTGCAAAGAGTAGTAGACTAGACTAGACAACAGACGTACCTCCAATGCCACTCGTCAGGGTAGATTCCCGTCTCGAATTGTCCACGGAACAAAAGAGGAATCCTCTCTTGGACCGCATAGCACGCTTCTTCCGACAGGAATCGGTGGTGCGAAGAAGCCAAAATGGCAAAGCCGTCGGTCTGGAAGTGTGACTGGATTCAGCCAAACTATCGTGAGCATCGTCGTCGTTGGTGTCGTCGAGACTCCAATCAGGTAAAATCCAAGAGTCCTTCATTTGGGGGTTCAATTTTCGACGCGACATCCATAACAAGCGTGGTGAATTCGATATGTCGCCCGAAGTTCAGGGCCGTCGACTTGATAATCATATACTGTGCCGCCATCATGGTCGAAGATTTTGTTTGGGCTCGCACTTTTTTGTTCCGACATTTTTGTGCGCGAAGTCTATTGAGAGTTATCATCAACAATTAGCTCGTCAATTATTGCACGCGTTGTCCAGGATTGATTTGTGGCCGGACAACAACTCAAAACTCACTTTTTGCCACAGCGACGAACCTCACACAGCATCACCATGGCATCGTCTCCCCCTGTCAGAGCCGAATCTCCGTCCTATTTCGCCTCTTCTCGACTCGACATGATACTGAATCAAGACATGTATTCTCGAATCGACGAATTTGAAAGACGCATGGACGAAAACGTTCTGCGCAAACGCCGAAGGATTGCCAATCTACTAGGTGAAACGAGTACGCACCGACCGTCTCATTTGCGGCTCTTTGTGACGCATCACGAGACCGAACGTACTGCTGCTACTACTACTAGTAGTGGCGGTACAGGAGGAATCAGCATGTCCCAACCGCAGCAGCAACCGGACGATCTCATGCAGCAGCAACAGCACAAGTGGACGTTGGTGATTGAAGGAAAGCTCTTGGTGGGACACTTGGATCACCAGAGCGTAGAGCAGATTGAACAGGAAGCACGAGACAAAGCATTGCAGCAGCAAGAGGGTAAAATATCGACAGCATCGACGCCCGGCTCGAAGCAACAGCAACCACACGATCTTGGGTCTACTTTTTCGCACGATGCTCTGTTGACGCGCAGTACAGACCGCACACTCTACCGCGGCAAGAATGAGCAAGAGGGTGAGGGAGAGGTGGAGCCGATTGAATTTACGCACTTTTTTGACAAGGTGGCGGTCTCCTTTCAGACTGTCTATCAGCCTCTTGTCAAACAGCCGTCTCCTCCGAAAGCCAATACGACTACACCCAAGAAGAAGGGACGCAATAGTGCCAAGAAGAAGCAAAAGTCATCTCCGCAAGTTGTGGCGGCACTCGACGAGCGACTCCTTACGACGAGCGAGACATCGTCACTGACGTGGAATCGCCCTCCGAGTACCGGGGAAGCGCGCCGATTCTACGATGCCACTGCGGCCACCACCGATCAGGATGCCCATGCCTTTCTACTCCCGTACATGACACCGCCGCCGCGGGATCCCTTGAACCAGCAAGTGCACAGCGTTGTGGCAACAATCCAGCTCTACCCCCGAACTGGATCTGAACCTCTCTTTCTTTGTTCTCCGCAGCTATCGGATGCACTCTTCCCTCAACACTCACCAATACCACCCGCTACCACAACCAAGAAGAAATCCAAGAAGAAGCGACGTCGCTCGAGCCCCGTCATGGAAGAAGAAAAGGACGATACGCCTCCGATTCCACTCGACAATGACATGTTTGTGCCGCCCACGATTCGTATGAAGGATGTAATCATGGGTCTTTTTACCTATATTCAACACCATCACTTGTGTGACAAGAATGAGCCGAGTGTCATCGTTTGTGACAAGCTGCTTCAATCCTTGTTTGGGTGCGAGAAGCTCAACTTTGCTGATGTGCAACAGCTTTTGCTATCCAAACAGCTATTGACTGACGCGAGCGTGACACCCGTGACTCTCACATACATAATGAGCAAGGATACTGCGTCACTGACACTTGAGCAAGAGGCGACCATGATGGCTCAAGCCACTACCTCTGCCGCGGAGCAAGACCATGCTCCCACCAACGTTCCATCGATGCTGTCGTTGGATATGGACGTGAGCGTCGCCAATTTGTTTCCAAGTCGCGCACGTGAGTTGATGCGACGCATCAAGCGCCGCGAGTTTGAGTATACCAACAGCCGCACACGGGCTCGCAATCTTCTCGTGCGCTCTCACGACGACACGTGTCGCGCCAAGATTGACGACTGCGTCGTCGGGAGAGGATATGCGCCCGAGTACATTCCAGTGTGGCTGGCGCTGGCCAAGGGTGCACCACCCATGAGTGAGGCCAGGGCGGCGGCGCAGATGGATGCCAAGACGTGTGGACTGCTGCAAGAATTGGAACATCATTCGAGGGCCGCCCAAGCAGCGTGGGAGGTAGTGGAGGCTTGTCGCTGGAGGGAGGTAGAGCCCAACACAGAAAA
This sequence comes from Licmophora abbreviata, assembly GCA_900291995.1. Classification (NCBI taxonomy): domain Eukaryota; phylum Bacillariophyta; class Fragilariophyceae; order Licmophorales; family Licmophoraceae; genus Licmophora; species Licmophora abbreviata. Next base: position 2,793 of record OLMU01004103.1, on the reverse strand, counting down.
AGCGTCTTGAGCTAGCGCTATTACCATAAATGTAGTTTCTGTCGCTGTAGCACAATTCACAATCCATAGCAGTAGTCATTAGTCAATAGCTAGTAGTCTTGCCAACGTTCGATGCGATCCTTCTCACGACGGTGGAGACGCATCCGTCGCGGGCGGTTTGGACGGTGGTTCCTTCGGTCGAATCCGCTCCGACCCCCATCCCGGACACACACTCTCCAATACTTGCGAATGCTCGTCCACCCATAATAACAATTTCACAACCTGCAGCGGCGTCAATATTTCTTGACACTTTGACATGCGATCGGCAAACACTTTCTGTTTATGCTCACACAGGCCCTTGAGTTTCCCCAACAAAACCAAACACTCCTTTACATTCGCACATACATCCCGTATCTTTTGTCGCTGTTCCATGATTTTTCGTCCCTGCGCGGGCGAGATGTTGAGCTCCTTGCGAAGAATGCCAGCAATGGGATTGCGTTTTGGGTTCGTGTAAAAGCCTTCGCTCTGACCCAGTGTCCAAAGACCCATCTTGGTAAAGTTCGTCGGAGCGACAAGTCTAACGACCGAAGGCACGTGTTAGCGTGCGGTGGATATGAGAATTACATTGGCACACACCACCACACACCCACTGTATACCAATACAAACTCACTTTTCCAGTTGCCCCAAATGAAAGGACAATTCCTCATGTCGATGCTGCCCATAATCCGAGTACATTTCACTAAACTTCTCCAAAAGCGGCCTCAAGGTCGTGGACGTATCCCCCTGTTGCAAGCGCCGCCGCATCTCTTGTTCCGCCTCCTTGCGTTCCCGCTGAAGCTTGGTCGATCGCGTGGCAATACTGTCCAAATGCCGCTGGAGCATGTCATTCTCTTCCTTGAGTTGCGCCAGTTTCGATTCGCAATCGGAGAGTTGAGGCTTTTTGCGGCGTTTAGAATAATACAACTGTTTAGTATTGTTTGCAGTAGTAGAGGAGCCTTCGGTTTTGGAAGGTGGAGGGAGCGAGGAGGACGAAGTGGCGGGAGCATCGGGAGCCTGGCGTTTGCGAGAGACGGCAGCAATGGAAGCTTCGGCCGTACTCTGGAGCTGTTGAAGTAGAGGAAGCACAATTTTGTTGTCTGTCGAAGAGGAGGGTACTACTCTTTCGGAAGTAGCAGCAAGCGATGTCGTCGAAGCAGCATTTTCAGATGCCGTCGTCGTCGTCGTCACCGGTAGTTCAGTCGTTGCAACAACACGATTCGCAGTAGTACTAGTCCTAGTAGCAGCGGGCATCGCGGTCGGTGGTGGAACAAGGATGGAGTTTGCAGAAGTGCTCGCTGTTGTTGTTTTCGCTTCATTGGCAGCAGCTGTGGCAGTGAGAGACGACAAGACGGTCGGGGGCAAGGAGATTCCCAGTCGGGAGGCAAGGGTAGCAAATTGCGACACGAGTTGCTGCGCGCGTCGTTCTTGAGACACTTCTTCCTCAGTGGGCGATGAATGAAATTCGTAAGGGGTACTTGATCCGGTAGCAGTCGTTGGGCTTGCTTGCAAAGATACGGATCCTACAGAACCATTTCCATTTCTAGTACTGCTGCTGCGATTCGTATTGGTCGATGCTTCGTCTACTCCAAAGTCGTGCAGCATGGCTCGTTCTGCAAAGGCACTGAGATCGTGATGGTTAAGAACAGGAGAAGCAGTAGGCTGCAGTTCTGGAAGCGAAGCAAGAAAGGAATGGTCGTCCGTAGCGTCGCTCGCAGTGGTACTAGCAGCAGTATCACCGAGCATCATCATTTCATTGTAGAAAATACTTTCCAGCAAGACATGGTCCAGGCCTGAGGAAACTCCGTCATTGCTACTTTCCGACAGATCGTGATCTTCCATGATGTTTTTGAAAATTGGATGGCTTTTCAACAAGAAAACGGCGACGACGAGACTGTGGATGATGGATGTCTCTTCCTCGGTGCAGTGTCGTCATGGGCACTGAAACTAAATCCAACACAGCGCATTCGAAAGAAACGCTTTTTTGTATATAAAAACTGTCGAACTCTCTTTCGGTCAACGTCACGCAACCCGCGCTGGTAGAAAGTCTACAGATTTCTACGTGCATCACGATAGAATTCGGAATGTCTCTAAACGTGTATATTATAGGAGCTCGAAGCTCGTAGAGGTGCACCTAGTGATCGTTTGGAATCGTCTTTACTTATACAAGATTGTTTAAACACTAAAATGTCAGGAAGTACGCCGGCAAACCCATCGCCAAAGACGGCCAGCGGGCCATCACAAAATATTTCGTCACAAGACTCACACCACCCTACTAGAAGGCACTGATGTGATTGCACGACCCAATCTAGCCTCCAGATTGTACTGCGTCAATCTATAACTTCGTCATCGGTTGTCGGAGTCGCTCCCAGAGAGAGACGTTTCTAGCAGTCTTCAACAACAACGAGATCACAAACATGCATCGACAAAGCCCTTCTGCTATTACTACTCTTGGAAGAAATAGTAATCGAGACAGGACCATGACCGGCGGATCCTGCTCCTCGACGGGTTCGTTTGCGTCGTACTCCTCTCCTACTAGTAGCAGTTTTGCTGTCGATCCAGCACCACATACCGTCAGTATGGAACGTGACAAGTCCTCTTTTACACCAATCCCATCGCTCATTACTCCCGAAAAGCCACAACAACAAGATTTGCTGCTTCACCTCCGGGACGCGAGGCGACAAGCGACCGAAGCGAAAGAAGCTCTCGAGAGACTCTCGGAGGGTGTTCGGATCATTACACGACAATTGAAGCGAATGGATGGAAACACAGACACG
>OLMU01004099.1:0-11300 GCA_900291995.1 Licmophora abbreviata | reverse complement strand
GATAAAGTTACACGCCGCCTCGTTCTTGCCATCGCCTCCCACCATACCGTCGGGCAGCTTCACTTCACACTTGCCGGCCATTTGGTAGATTTGTTCACACGACTCGTGGACCATGTCCGCGTCGGTCGAGTCCGTACCACTATTGTCCTGGTTGTATTCTTGTTCGATGCACTTGACGCACTCGCTTCCAACGATGGTGGTCTTGGAGTAGGGAAGCGATTCTCCCATGAGTTCCTTGTAGGTAGAAAGTCCTGCATCGCTATCGGCAAAGGTAGTGCACGTGTCATCGGTAAAGAAGCCCAACAGAATCTTGCCACCCTGATCGGCACAGTAGGGTCCGACATAGTACTGAACCTCCTCCGACGAGTCTTCCTCCAGCCGGCGTCCACCATTGCTGCTGTCATCGGGAACATCAATCTGCGCACACTGCATGTATTGTTCGACTTGGAACTCTTCCTCCGCTTGGCTTTGGTCCTGTTCGTAGGGATTGTTCTCGATGCACTGGTACATGCGAGCGTCGTTGAAGCAGTCGTACTCACAGTACTCGGCGTCAAAGTCGTCTCCCTTACTACTGTCCTGTTCATTACAGTCACAATTGTAGTTCAAGTGCATGTCACAGGCATACTCCGTGTTCTTTCGGGAGACTTCATAGTAGGCATTCACGTAGGTTTCCATGTCGACGACGTAGTCGCCATAGCCCGAGCGGCATCCGGCCGATCCAGAGGAGCTGCAGGACGAGTTCGGGCAAAGCCGGAAGCGAACGAGCCGGGTGGTCTTGATGCGCACATCCTCGTCCTCATCGGCGTAGTCGTTCCACTGCTGAATGTGATGACAGCCCTGGAACTTGAGAGCGTATCCGGCGACCCAGGTAAAGTCGGCCTCGTTTTGATCCAAACGACGGGCCTGGCTCAGCAGTTTCATGCCCGTGTCACTGGAAGCCTCAATGGCGGCATTCATGGGGATCTCCACAGCCCTGGAGGAGGCGGTAGAGACCAAGCTCAGGAGCGACAAGACGGCAGCGAGGAGCTTCATCGTGGACACGGTAAAACAGCGCAAAGAAGAATGATCACTGAACTCTTTTGAGTGATGGCTTCTTGGGTATGTAGGTCTTCCGGCGCGTAGACATGAGCACTGAATCACAGATCACTCTACGATTTAAAAAGCTATATTCACCCTCATTTATGAAGGTATTTGGCGACTTGATACTTTCAAAAATATCGCCAATGCCAAGATGTGAAATAACGGCCTGAAGGAATGTCTGTGTGTCTGATTGGTGGGAACTACCTCTACTCACTGTATTGTTTCACTTGGGGCGATGATGGTGTGATGGCTGTGGCACCCAAGACGGATGATGTCTTGGCCCTTGCGTTTTCAACGACAGTTTTGTAACGCAGTCTACGCGGATAAATCTTTCCGCGATGTGGGAGTCATTCCAAAATAGAGTTCACCTCACGCGACCACTACGACACTATACCCACACTCGCAGTCACATTGCACACAACAACTATCTATTGGAAAGAAAGTCCAAGTCATCGCCACGCTTTTGTGTTGGAAGAGGCTGACGGCAAACCATCCAAGAGGAGATTAGTGTGTTTAGGGGCGCTTCTCTTGATTTGAACCGAAGTAAATTGGAGTGAACTCTGAGTGAAGTTCTTTGCAAATCAGTTTCCATTCGACGTCGCTCAGAAGTGCCACCAAGTTCAAGGTCACCACAACCACCAACATTACCATGTACCGCGATCATCGGGATCGTGCCCCTTCGCCTGGTCTAGAAGGACGGGAATCTGCAGTTTTTTCTACCGGAGCTGCTGCGGAAGACGATGCCCGTGCTCAAGTAGGAGATGCCTTTGTAGGAGACGCTCAGGCTCCCATGGATTACCCAGCTTATAGCGACCGCTATCGAGGACGTCCCATCAACGACGGCGATGACGAGGATGAGATTGAGTACAACGATGATCATGACGACGTCCAGGCCGACGATGAACCGACGCGTCTATTTGTCATCATCGAGGAGGGCATGGCGCGTCCCAACGAGAACAATCGCCCAGTCACCCAGACCGAACTCAACCGTCGCAAAGAAGTCGTCGATCAGACCTACGACCGCGTCCGCAAGTGGCTCCATGCACATCAAGACATGATAGATCGCTCTGCGGCATGTGCTGTCCGCGGCACCAACGATTCCACCTGCCTCCACAACATTTGCAAGCTCAGCGACCCGCCTGTCGAGATCATCCAAGACCTGCTCGCAGCCTCGCCCGAAATGGCCAGTGTATCGGATAGCCACGGATGGCTACCGCTTCACCATGCATGTGCCAATGGTGCTAAGGGAGACGTCTTGTTTATTCTTTGTGAGGCCTATCCGGAAGGCAAGCTCGTACAGGATACGCAGAAGCGTACGCCTCTTCACTTCTACTTGGCGCAGAGGTCCGAGGCCATGGCTTCCAACGTTGGATTCCTCAGCGACACGGGGGCAGCCGAGCTTCCCGATATCAGAGGCATGCTTCCCATGCATTACGCCTCGGCCTACGGTGTCTCGCAGGGAGTCTTGGTTGTCCTGGAGGAGGCGTATCCAGACAGTTTGGTAGCTCGCGAGAACAATGGACGTACGCCCATGCATTTGGCGCTTGTCAACGCTCATCGCAAACAAAGTCCCGGCGTCATTGAGTTCTTGGTGAACCAGAGCCCTCCTGCGACCATTAACTTGCGCGATCAAAAGGGCTACTTGCCCATTCATCTGCTCGCGTTGGGTCTCCATGGATTCAAAGCGGAAACGGCCGCACAGCGCAACAGCGTGTCGGACTGCCTCAAAATGTACTTGGAGGCCGAGCCCCATGCGACGGCGGACTTCTTGACGGCACTTCAGGATTTGCCTGACTGGTTGCAAGATGTTGCTGTCGTCAGTCCTCACGTTCGTAACATTCTCAACGAAAAGATTGTCCAGCGCTTCCCTACGAGTTTTCTGATGCTCGATGGCTACATGTTGATGGTCTTGATCGTCACGTTTGAGATTACGACACGCGATCACATTGACTTTCGCTTCGCCAATGTCCCGACCGAGTCCGATATAGCTCTCGTTCTCTTGTTCATCGGTGGTGCGTACTTCCTGGCTCGCGAACTCTTGCAGATCATTTCTCTATGGACTTTGGGGAATGTCAGCTCGTGGTTCTACGATCCTAGTAACTGGCTGGATATGTGTGTGATCATCCTAGTCTTTTACTATGGTGTCCTCATGACAAATGATGATTGGGGAATCAGTGATGAGGCATTCCGCTATGGAGTGGCTTTTACGAAAGGTATTCTCTGGTTGGCAGTCATTTACTTCCTCAAGAGTACTCTGGTCGACTTTGCCGTTTTTGTCGGTGGTGTCTTTTACGTCCTTCAGCGCCTCGCCGCATTCTTGTTGGCCGTCGGTGTGATTCTCTTGGCGTTTGCCCAGATGTTCTACATTGTCTACACGGATACTGCCATATGCGAGGAACCGCCAGAGGGTGAACGTGATGGATATTGCGAATTTCCGCACTGTGCGTTCGACTCGTCATTGCTGAAGGTGTACACCATGATGATGGGTGAGATTGGAGATGAGACGAGATACGAAACATCGCAAGTGGCACAGGTGCTTTACGTCTTGTACGCTTTCTTGGTTGTGATTTTGCTCAGTAACGTGCTTATTGCTATCGTGACGGACTCGTACGAAATCATTCAGAACGACCGCGCAGCGATTGTGTTCTGGTCGAATCGTCTTGATTTCATTGCCGAGATGGACGGTATCTCGTACGGTTTGCGCAGCAAGCTGAAGCTATGCCGGGGCGGAGAAGGTACCGACGGTGCTCCCGCCGAAGTCCAGGAAGGCAGGAATGGAAACGTTGCGACAAGCGGACGAAAGGGTGGTGCAGCTTCGAAGCGAGTCTTTCACGATGGTTGGAAGAATCTTGTGCAGCTTTTTGATCAACATTTATACGATGATATTGATATGAGCCCCAGCAACCTCGAATTCTGGTGCTACTTCCTCTTCCGTGGGTTGGCCGTCGTCTTCGTCATCCCCCTTTGGATAATTGCAGGACTCATGACTGCTGGCTGGCTGTGGCCTCCGCAGATTCGCGAGTATCTCTTCGTTCAAAAGGAGACTGCCATCTCTCGTGCTGATCTGGAAAAACACAAGCTCGAGCAGCTTCAGGAGATTCAGACCAACATCAAATCGCTCAAGGGTGACCTCAAGAGAGAAATGGCTGTCGATCGAAACGAAATGAGTCGGATGAGGAACGAAGTCGATACCGTCCAGAGTGAAGTAATGTCAGATCTTCAGCAAGTGAAGGAACTTATGACTACGCTTCTGGAAATGGGCAGGGGACGGCGTTAAACCTTAGTCGGATGACGGCGTCGTGCTTCCGTTTATGTTTCATAGTTTTAAAATTTCTTAGTTATCCAGATTATTATGTGTTTATGATCTTCAATAGCATCGATGCGAGACAGCGTTCAATATCAGCCACCTTCATATGATGATCAACGGAAAAAAGAACAGACTTGGTACACGCCAACTTCGTAGCAGCGGCTAGGTAATGAAGGTGCGGAGCGCAATCATCGTAGGGTCATTGTCTGCAACTCCACCCTCACGATAGTACGAGATTGCTTCCCGGACTGCGTCTTCAACAGCTCTGTTCGGAATAAAGTTGTTCCGCGCAAAGTGCACCCTTGCTATCTGTTGGAGGGTATCACCGACCTCCCTTGCAAGACGAAATGTCTGGTGCTGCCGTCCACCAACTCGGAGGTGTCTCATCAGTTTGGATAGATGCAGTTTCTGCTCCTCGACAGCTTCCAAGAGTGATGCCACAGCCCCGTCATAGTCTCCACACGCTTCCTGGACGGCAGCGACGTTCTTCATTGAAGCCAGAACTGTCGGACTTCCTTGCATCGATTCGCTCCGTTTCAACAATAGTGCTCGTTTGTGAAAGGTCATGGCCTCGGCAAAGTCACCACGAAGAAAATGTATCTTCCCAATAGCATCAAGCGACAAAGCAGCCGCCACACTCTTTTCACCCGCCATTCTCTGTCGAATGAGCAGGGCTCTTTGAAGTGCGTCCAACGCATCGTCAAACTGTTGATTCAGACAGAGCGCCAATCCTAGTTGGTGTTGGCTTTCTGCAATCGCTAGGCATCTTTCCGGATCCCGACCTTGAGACACCTCGAACGCAATGCGCATCCGTTCGGCTTTTCGAAGCGGAGTGATGGCTTGCTCGGCACGTCCCGTGCTCCACAGTACAGTCCCAATATTTGCATACGCCGATGCAATGTGCTCCTGACCTATGACTTCAGATTTGTCGTCCCTGCATTCAAGCGCTTCTCGATACGCGACCAAAGCCTTTTCATACTCATGGCAGCGAAAGTGATAGTTTCCAATCTGGTTCCAAACGAGACCGACCGTTGACATGAAAGATGCCATACTTCTTCCGCCTTTGATCCAGAATACGTGTCAAGGAGACCAAATCATGAACGAGGGTTGAGCCATTGGCCAATGAGAGAAGTCTGCCACGGGACGGCGGGCTCGCACCCTGAGCTGATGGCGCGGAGTCACCGATCAGTCCGTTCTCCGGTCGAGGCATGGGCACCCGAGCTGCCTGAAAGTCGGCAGAGTCCTGAAGATCCCCAACTTCTTGCATATCCTGCTCCGTAAAGGATCTGTACCGTCTATGGCTTGGCTTGATTGGACGTGTGGGAGACACAGGCAACTCATACGTCTCTGTGAATGTTCGCCGGCGGGCAACCTCGATACTAGGCGATCGTAACTTGAGGGAATCCAGCGCTGCTGACGAGGAAGCTCGCTTGAGCGGAACTTGTGGAACAGAGGAGTCTGTCGAATGAGAATCACTTGGGTGAAGCTCTCGCAGGGATGAAAGCGGCGGTGGTGGTGGTGGAGGAGGAGGCGACAGAACTGGATGTTTTTCGCTCCTAGGTTGATGTGCCGAGGTGGCCATCGCTAGCTCACGCTTCCAGTCGTCATCGTCTTCGTCATCCGAGAAGGAAAGACAAGAAGAGACACGAACAATCTTCAGATGACTTGTTTCCGTTAAATCACTGGGTGTTGGGACAGTGACTATCATGCCTTGGTGAGAGGCTAAAGCGAGACCATTTGTCGTTTTGACCATGCGAAGGTCTGAGGACTCCTTTGATGAGACGACAGGTGCCTTTTGGTGCCGTTGAAAGATTCCCAATGGGGACATTGTTCTAAAACTGTGAACTCTTTTGATTTGAGATGCCAGTCGAGGAGCGCACTGGGTGAGGCCACAGTGTTCTTCTAAAACTTTGAAGTACGCCCAACTAGAGCGATACGGATCGACGATTGAGAGCAGGACGATAGCTTTTACAGCCAAATTTTCGACTCTCCACTGCCAGCACTATCTCGATCAATGAACTTTCTGCTCCAGTGGGTGAACCTGTGGTTTCAAGTTCGGTCGACCGATGTCTTCCTTTGTGAGAGGCACATAGACGAGATTAGAAAATTTGATTTGTGAGACCCGCGAGATTGATGTGTGTTTCGATTTTTGAGCGATTGGGTGTCTATTCGGCGATTGCATTAAGTATCACGTTTCACCAATAGGACACAATTGGCCCAACATATTCATAAGTAATGTATATAATACATTCCTGATTCCTTCGATTTATTTCCTCCCGCGCGCTCCCACCTCATCGTCATCGCGTCACAAAGAGACTGAGAGCGAAACATCAACCACAGCTTTCTCATTGTGTGTTCACTACTGTTCTTGAGATGTTTTCGATCGTTACCCGTCGTGTTACACAGCAGCCAAACTCTGCGTTTGCCTTGCTGCATCGCTCCATGTCGTCTGTTCCAGCCACAATGAAGGTAAGGTCGACCAATCGGCAGATTGAACACAACACAGGAGTCTCCCACGCGACTGCAGTAGTCACAAGACGTACGCACGCGGGTGTGCCTACGAAGGACGAACGCTCACATTTTGGAGACACCGACGCTAGCCGCCAGAGTTCATCCCCGCTTTCGGGCTTTTTTCGTGTTCTAACGTCCCATCTGCCTCTGCTTTCCCACGTGCTCTTAGGCGGCAGTAGTCCGCGAAACTGGAGATGCTCATGCGCTCAAGGTCGAAGAAGACTTTCCCACTCCGGCCATGGGGAAAGGACAAGTCATCGTGAAGAATCAGTTTGCGGGTATTAACTTTATTGATACGTATCATCGCAAAGGATTGTACGCTCGGGATCTTCCCTTTGTTGGCGGACAGGAGGGAGGAGGAACAGTTGCGGCTGTGTCAGATGAAGCAGCGTCCCAGGGAATCAAAGTAGGCGACCGCGTCGCTTACTCCGTGTTTGGATCGTATGCCGAGTACACGGCTGTTCCAGCCGCCAAGCTCTTGCCCGTTCCAGATAGCATTGGCCTGGATGTTGCGACATCGTGTGTGGTTCAGGGAATGACGGCTCACTACTTGACGACATCGGCGCATGCCGACTTGATCAAGGAGGGCGAATGGTGTTTGATTCACGGTGTTGGGGGTGGTACCTGCCAGTGGGCTGCACAGATGGCCAAGTTTCGGGGATTCAAAGTGATTGGAACCGTCTCCAAGGGCAAGGCAGACATTGCCAGTGATCTAGGATGCGATGAGTTGATCGTGTTGGACGAGGTTCCGGGAGCGTCTTTCGAGGACTACGAGTCTGTGGACGTTGTCAAGCGTGTCATGGAAGTGACAAACAACGAGGGCGTCAAGTGTGTGATTGATGGTATTGGAAAGAGTACCATGGACATTTCTATTAACTCCTTGGCCCGTCGGGGTATCTTTGTTTCGTTTGGAAATGCCTCCGGCGCCGTACCAGCCTTTCCTGTCCTTCGACTGATTGGCAAGTCGGCGTACGTGACTCGTCCCAAGTTGTTGGACTATACTGTGACGCGGGAGGAGCTCGTGTGGCGTGCCGGCGAGATTTTCGACTGGTTGAAGGATGGCAAGCTCAAGGTGAGCGTCGACACGACATTCCCGCTCGACCAAGCGGCGGAGGGTCACCTCTACCTCGAGGCAGGAAAGAGCAAGGGTAAGGTTCTCTATGAAATTTAGGTCATCATGTCGTACTTACTAAAAAAGTCCATTAGATTACATGAACACTCTTGCTATGATATGACTGTCAGTGCTTCAAGTGCTTCGTCGTGCCTGTAGATCTAACGGTATGGCAGGGTGTCGTGTTCGTCCACAATAGCCACTAACTTGTCATGACTCCTTCGACTCATATTGACAAAACGCGAACGCAATCTGAAATCTGTATCGATTTGAAATTCCTTTCTTCTACGAGAAGGATACGTATACACTGTCCTACAAAAGGGAATCCCAGTTGTCGTTCGTCAGCGAACTGGTACATCTCTAGCATCATCTTCGATTCATAAATTGCTTATGCTAAAACCATCAAAGTGTAGAAAATAAAATTTCCATGCTCACGCTTGGGAGTGGTTCTTTGCGATCTTTCAGGTTCAACCGGTCGATGTGGGCGCGGCTACGTAGCCCGCAGTAGAAAGTCTACACAAAGATCGCGAAGCATTCTGAAACTCAACTTGCTCCCACCATTCACACTTTTTTCGTCGCCCCCCCGCAACGAGAGACCCTGTTTCTTTGACCCAGTTTGTATCTAACCGGAACGAAACTTGCAAGCATGAAGGCTCAGCACTTGCTCTTGGCTCTCCCTGTGGTAGATGCGTACATGACTTCCACGCCGCGACGCAGTTTTGTCGGCAGTCCGGTCGTCTCCTCGCCGCCATCATCTGTATCGACCGGTACCAGTACTCCGTGGAAAATGGACATGGAGGGCGACTCTATTGACCAAGCTTCGCGTATCAACATTGAAAAAATGCTGCAGGACAAGACCTCACTCGATCAGCTCATGGCTGGTCCTACTGTCACGGTCCATGAGGCCGAAGCGGCCCACGGCATGCCCTGGACGACCTCCATTGACCAGGATGCACAAGACCTCCTCTATATGCCTTTCTGGGACTGGCAGATGCAGTTCATGAAGGAAAACTTGACGAACCTTCGTGTACAGGCCTGCGAGTCCTCGTCCAGTAACACTGACTTTTCCTACACGGAAAATTCCAAAAAGAAGGCACGCATCGTCAACTTGTGCTTTTCGTCGGACGAATACCGCAAGATCCGCATGACTTACTACGATGCGGGAGACAACACCCAGGTCTTCAACTCGGTTTGGTATCCCAACCCAGAGTACAACCTGCCCGTGCTCGGGGCGGACTTTCTGTCGTTCAACCGCAAAAAGTACCTCGCAATCTGCGACTTTCAGCCGCTTCATGACGACGAAGACCAGCATGCCGCCACCTACGAACACTTGTTGCAGCCCATCAAGGACAACTACGAGTCGTTGAAGGGACGCATGAGCTCCAAGTTTTACGACGAAACCAAGTTCTTCTCACAGCAAATGCTCTTTGCTCGATTTGAAGACGAAAAAGTTGTCAACAACGACTTGATGCCTGCCTTTCAGCAGTACGTGCAGACACATTTGGACTTGATCCGTTCCACCGATGCCAATCCGAACGAACGACGATCCGTTATGGAACGGCAAAAGGCGTATGATACCTACTCGGCCGAGCGCGATCCAGCTACGGGTCTCTTTGCTGCCATGTTTGGCAAGGAATGGGCCGACGACTTTGTGTTTGACTTTTTGTTCTCTCTCAGCGAGCGAACAGAGGGAGGCGTGCAAATGCCGCCCATGGGCATGATGGGTGGCGGCGGTGGCCCACCCCCACAAGGTGGTGGTGCACCCCAAGGAGCACAACCGACCGAGGTGGCAGCAGCGAGATGATGAACTCGTTCATGATCTCTCGCAATAGTTTGTAGATTCTGTAAGACTAGTACCTGCATATAGAGAAGCAGTTTTGATTTACACTCGATTGACTGACTCCCTCTAGCCAGAGCTCTTATTTGTATCATACGTTACCAACGAATGACTCGGGTTTATCTTTATTCTATATTATCGCCTTGTACAACAGTGCTGGCACGTCCCCTTACAACACCCCATCACGCCGTCCACCATGGATTAGTGTTGACATGATAACAAGTCATCGACCCGACTCAGATCAAACAGAAACTCGTGTACGTACGCGTCGGCCCAATCTGGACCAAATACACGCGCAAACATGGCCTTGGCCGGATCCCGGTCGGCCGAGTACGCATCGTATGCCTGTTGTCGCTCCAAAATCGATACCGGAATATGTTGTCGTAAGGATACTGTCTGGCTTGTCGTCGTCTTCGTCAATGTGTTTCTTACGACTGGCTTGACCAAGTCACATACGTGTGCCTTGACGTACTCCTGAAAGGCAGGCAAGACGTCCGTCTCTATCAACGATTCATCCTCGAATCTCGTAAAGAGCTTGTGAGGCGAAAAGAATTGCGATTCATCGTAGAATCGCTTACTCATTTTGCTCCCCTGCTGCAACTTGCTATACTTGCGAGCAATCGGCTCCATCAAGTAGTGATATGGGGCGTCATGCGCCGACTCAACCTCGTTGTCGCAATCATCCTCAGTATGACTGCAACGAGCAGTTGCAGTAGGCTGAAAGTCCACAACACAGAGGTGTTTCTTGCCATGATGGAATTGCAGCAAGTCGATGCCCAGTACGGGGAGGTTGTTGGATGGGTACCACAAGGAGTTGAAGACTTGGACACGCGGACCGGCATCGTAATAGGTCATTCGAATCTTGCGGTATTCTTGAGAGGCAAATGCGAGATTCGCCACACGAGCAGGCTGCTCTTTGGATATACTCATCGTAGCCGTATCGCAATAGGAGAAATCCAACGATCCATCGTGATTGGCCGAGGGCAATACGCTTAAGTCCGTTAAGTGCTCCTGCATAAAGTTCAATTGCCAATTCCAGAACTTCATGTAGGTCAGGTCATCCTGTGGGTCGTACGTGGGGTCAATCGACGACATCCAGGGCATGCCGATGGATTCCATAGCGGCTTGAATGGCAACATCGCTGTTGGTTGGAGTCTCGCGTCGTTGTCGACGACGAAAGGATGGAGGTATAGAGAGGTGTTGTGTTTTGTTTTGTGCACTCTCCCAGTGAAAGTAGGAGGTGGGCGATGACTCGGAACCGAACACTTTGTGGTCCATCATGTCACTATTATTGTCCCGGAGAATGAGACGACTGAATGATCGACGGACCAAGGATGGTCTGGAAGAGAAACTGCAAACATCATTCACCAATGATAATAATACTAGAAAGAAAGCCATCCGAGGAAGACTCCTATCGTCTGATGCATCATGAGTAGAGCGATGTGTGTCGCGCC
>OLMU01004095.1:0-14833 GCA_900291995.1 Licmophora abbreviata | reverse complement strand
ATGTATTCTAGTCTTGCCTAAAGGATGGGAGGCAGTCCCCTGCTGGATTGACCAGAAGCACACGGCAAGGCCGACCGGCGGTATCCTCATGGTTCGGTTTGATGTATTTTGTGATTGTTTGCGATGACAAAAAGATACGCCGCTCTGCCACGAGCACGATGTTCAACCTTAACTTTTGGCTGGGAACCAAGATGGATACATTCGGACAAAGCGATGATGGAAGTACGATGTGTCCAACTTTCAAATGTGGGTTCGTGCGGTAGAGCATCGTGTCTGTCGTCACCATGATTGCGCAATCATTTGACTAAGATAGTAGAAATACAATATCGTTCCAATCACCGCCACCCTAGCTAGAGATTACTGTGTTTGCTTTAGTTCTGTAGTAGACTACCGGTGAGTCATGGGATCATCTTCTTCTTAAGACAATGTGGTATCTGTCCGTCACTGCACGAACTACGCTTTCCTTCTACGAGATCAAACTTGCCCTCATACAACATGCACATGCTTGTCATGGGACAACCGATGTGGTGACGGCTCGAGCAGTAGCTCGAGTTCGCCCTTGGACGATTCTCTTGACATGGAAGATCGACTCGACGTACGATGTCTCGAGTGCTTCTTGGTCTTGTTGCACAGACCTCGGCGTAAACTCTTGAGCATGAGCGCCGACACAAACAATACAATACCACCGACATGTTCCATTGTACATTCATTGTCAAACAGCGCAAAGCTCAAGAACAAGGTCGTCGCTTTCCGTGCCGTGGAAGTAATACTCATGGTGAGAGCTCCAAAGTTCTTGGTAATGGCGGCCGAACAGCTACTCCCAAAGAACCCCATGGTACTAAACAAGGCCATGACGAGCATCTTGGATGCCAGGCTCCACGTGCGTTCAGAGAGAGGGAGATGCAGCTCATCGTACCGTCCGGGTTGACTCAAAAATACAATTCCTTCGTACATGTCTCCCTTGATGACTGCCGCCCCGGTAATGGCCACGAGCGCAATCGAGTACATGCGAAATATGAATTCATCTTGTCCGACTCCATACTGATTCATAATCGCTTCACTCATGTTGGAAATGGCACCATCACAGAGGAGTGAAATGGTCAACATGATAATCCCGAGTGCATCAAAGACAGCACTGGAATTGGCATCGGCATGCATGAATATGCCCAAGCCTGACACCATGAGACACACCACGACATAATCCAGCCACTGATAGCGTTTCCGCGCCACGAGAACTCCAAAGAGCATGGTAAAGACGACGCGACTGCTCTTCATGAGCGTCTTGGCGGGATAATTGATATACTGCATTGCCATGTTGGTCATGCCCAAATCGACGGCGCGAAGTAAGGAGAGACCCAAGTACATGGCAAAGGGCACGACCGCTTTCGCCGCCGTTTTGGAATTCAGACTGCTATTGCCGTGAGGCAAGAGCGATTTGAACTGGTGCTGTTTTCGTCGCCGTTGATGCTTTTCGTAGACATAGGTCCGCAAGAGGAAGCTCCAGAGCGTGTATCCCGTGAATTGTGTCACGGCAAGGAACAGTCCCAATTGCCGATTGCAAAGCTGTACGCTGATGAGTTCTTGTAAAAAGCCGTAGAGGAGTGAAAACATGAAGACGCCACTGGCGCAGACGAGGAATTGTCCGTTCCGACTGAGATGACTGATATCGACGCCCAAGACCAGGACGGGTTCACTGACGAGATCGTCAAAGAACTCCAAGTCGCTGCGAATGCTGTTCATGCTCTTGGGCGGGGCTGGGAGATGGACCGCAGCCGAAATAGTCTGACTGAGCATATGACTGCTAGAAGTAGTGGTATTTACAGAAGAAGAAGCAGCAGCAGCTGTAGAAGCGGTGGGATTCAAAAGTCCAGCAGCCATGTCGGCGTCGTCGAGTGACTCTTCTTGATTTTGTTGGTTTTGATTTTGACTAGTTTGATGAGTATAGCTGCGATGTCTCATCATGGTCTTCATGAAAAGCGAGCTCAAGGAGAAGACTAATGGATGCTCTGCTGCTGCTGAGAGCATCGAAAGGAAAGCGAAACAGGCGGAGTAGGATAGGAATGACTGTTTTCGACACGATGTGGTTCGTCATCCAACGACGACGAAGACTAGACACAGCGGAGACCGTTGCGTTTTGCCAACAAAAGAGTGGAAGCTTTTTACGCCCCCACGCGCTCGCTCGTGATTGGAAGTGAGATCCTACCCGCGTGGACAGGCTGGCGTGGTTGTGCGTTGAGTATACACGTGATTGTCATTTTATATTTATACGAATATGGATAGTGTATACGGAGAGAGGTGCGCCGCCGCGGAAAAAATGCATCCGTGTGAGAGACCAAAGCTGCATCAATGATAATGCGACCCCGTGTCAGGCTCCGCATTGCCCTTTGCCTCGCCTCCGCGGTGTCCCTCGTCGTTGTTGCTGCCACAGAGCCGTTCTTGATAGAGTGAAACCGTCAGTATGAGTGAAAACGACGAACAAGAGACAACAGTGACGGATGAGGCTGCTGCATCACCACCGCCCACACAAGAGGAGGAGGACAGTACGAAAGATGCGTCTATGGGTGAAAATGATGCTGCCGGGGAGGAGGGTACGGATGTTGCCTTTGAAACCAACTTTCCACCCGCTGAATTTCCACAAGCCAGCGGTCAAGACGATGCGGTAGTGGAATCAGCGCCACCTCTGGAAGAGACGACTGATGTAGACGAAGAAGATACCACCACAGATGACGCTGCTGCTGCTGTCGACGAAGCGTCATCCGACAACACTTCCCCGTCTTCCACCAATCATCGTCAGTCGTTGACTCGTCGTCGTACTTCCTTTGTCGAGCCTCCTCCACCCTTCCGTTCCATCAGCGATCATTCGCGAGCCGACATGCATGCACGACTCCGTGCCTTTGAAAGTCGACGACGATCGGCATATACTGCGAAACTCGAATCCTCTAGCTTGTATTGGAGGTCCTTTCGGGATCTCTTGCAGGCGTCGGTGCAAGAAACGGCACGGGCGGAACGGTTGGTCGTGGGGACGGCGCGAGCGCACTTGCACTACAGCAATGCCATGAAAGCGTCCTATCAGGATGGATTCTTGGATGACAAAGGCAATGTCGTGATGGATGCCAAGCGACAGGCGAAACTCACGGAACAAAGAAATAATAGTGGAACAAAAGACGGTTCGAATTCTACTTCAGCATTCGACACTACTCCCGTGATGACCTTGGAGGATACCAAACGTCAGCACATGCTGACGACGCTTATTGACTCTCAGTTGGTCCTCTCGGAAAAGTTTGGAGAAAATGCCAAACATCTTGAACAAGAAATTGTCAGCGAAATTGGATCTCTCAAGACGCAACTGACGACGCAAGTGGATTCAATTCAGTATTTGGGCAATGCGATACTTTCGGAATTGGAACATACCGAAACGGAAGTATCCAAGGCGTGGGGTGAGTTGAAATCGTTATTTGGACTTTCGAAGTATTCTGCATTGCCGCGTTTGTGTTGCGATTTGTTGAATCTCACTCTTATAGTGTGAATCATACTACTACCATCAATACCAGAAACCTATTTCACCGTGGCTTCCCGAGTCGTCGGAGGAACTGGCCGCAGTCCCGCAGGTGCTTCAGAGCTATCCTCGCCCACGTCAGCATCCGATCTCGATCAGTGTCGAGATGTGTGGGTCGTCGAGATGCACTATCGCGTCTCTGTGGCCTATCAATCGGCAGCTTGGGATAAAGGATCGACGGAACTGTCGACACTCTTTGCTACCATGAAGGATACGGAATGCAAGCGCCGTGTGGATCTCCGGGAGTATCTTGTGGCCTTTGTGCAACGTCAGGAACGTCTCTATCATGCTCTACCGGAAGTCTACACTCCTGTGTTGCGAGACTTGGTCGGGCGTGATATGGATCGGAACTCGATTGAAGAGAAGGTGCAAGCGACCATTCGGAAACGAGCTGAAACGGTGCAGAGAGAAGAGGCCAAGATGAAGCCTGCCAGGAAACGGGGGTCTGGCTTGCCCACTACCGTTACCAAGGAAATAGAAGAGAAGGGTAACTTTACGCTGGAATCGCCACTCATGAGCGAGCTCTTGTGCAAGGCCAAGGTGATTGAAAAGAAGGGTAGTGGAATGATGAGTGGTTGGAGAACGACTTTGGCTGTCGTTACCGCAGACGCCTACTTGCACTTGTTTGAGCTACCGCCATCCTCCCGTGTTCACAATGGAAGTGCCCCAGAAGTAGCGTTCCAAGCCATGATTCCTAGTGTTCAAGTGCCGACAGCCGAAACCATAAAGTCAGGCAGAATTAACTTTGTCAAGGGGTGGTGCGATTGGTTGGTCCCGAGCGAGTCGTTGTCCTTGGCGAACTGTGCCATTACGACGGGGTTGAACGATCCGCATGGCTCGGCCTTTGAGATTACTGAACGTACGCTTTCGAGTGGGGCGAAGAAGATGTTAGGAAAGAAGACTACCACTCGACGCTTGATGCTGCGGACCGTGACGAGCAAGGAGACAGAGGATTGGATTGTCGCACTCAAGTCGCAAAAGTATCCAAAACCGCCCGAGTCGAAGACGGAAAATAGTTAGAAAGAGCACAGCAAGTACGTTACTAGAGAGAGAAGCTTTCACTGAGCGATCATGGACTCTACGCAACATTGGGTGGATCACCCCGAAAGATACTTATGGCCCGACAAGAATGAGTGCTGCTCTACATGCTCTTTCGGATTGGTAGGTAGTCGCATTGGTTCGTGAAGAGAATTTCTCAAGCAAGGCTTTCCTGTGGGAGCTATACAGACTAGTAATCGATGCCTTCTCTATGAGAAACCATGCATTCTCAACTCTCAATCGGTTGCAATGGACCATCATCGGGTCGGAGGAAATGCACGGGGACTGTGATGGATACGGTGGTGTCCACTCTGCCATTGGGACAGCACACACAACTTCGACATCTGCATCAATCTCCGGGTCCTGCCTTCCCGAAATGCAATTTACGTAACTTTCTACTGACGTCTACGTAAAAACCAAAATTTGGAACAAATCTTGGGAAGCACGAAGTAAAGCTTGCCAAGAAGTGAAGACAAAGCCATTGCTGTCACATTGACTCGTCCGTTGCTGCCGTTGACCTCTCGATACAGTCTAAATTATGTTTGGATTAGGTCGTAAGAGTAGTAAACAACAGACTGACAAAGGTTCGCCTTCGAAAGATGAACTCAGGGACTCACGTCTCGCCAGTTCGTCCAGCTCGCCGACTACCGGCGGAGAGCACTGGGACATGGGCAGCATTGAAGCTCGCCGCAGCAAAGAGGAAGAGGAATCACGTCGGTCCACACAACCTGATACATTCGCATCGCCTGCTCCAAAACCGAGTGGCACTGCGAAAGGAAATGAGAAGCCTGTTACCGCAAAAAAGTCGACCAACAAGCCAAACCGTATTTCGTCCACTGTCAAGGCACAGCAGATTGCCACTTCCGACGGAACAGCAAGACTAAATCGCATTCTTCACGACCAAGCAGACGAAGAGGAGGATGATGTCGGTGGAAAGACCGGCGGTGTCGAGTCATCCTCTCGACGAAACAGTAATGCTGCCGGAGCTTCCATCCCGCCGGTGGCACAGCCGGAGAATGAACCCCATGTTGGCAAGTACGTCGCTCAGTACGTCGTCCCGCCTCTGGCTGTCGACATGAAGAGCATTGGTGGAGATCTCGTCACGGCTAGCCCTGATAAAGTACGCCCATCTGTGCCTCAGTTGACGCAAGAGTGCTTGCTGAGTATGCGTTGCAAGTCCTTTGAACTCACCAAGAATGCCGAGCCAGTGGCATCGTCGGCCTTGCAGGATCCATCCCTGTACGCCAAACATAAGCGCACTTTAGGTTTGTGGGGCACGGCCACCTCCAAACTCAAAATGAGTCGCCATCACAAATTGCGATACGTCTTCGTCGTCAGATCTACTAATCGTCCTCTGTCCAAGTCAAGTATCGGAAACGGCGAGAACGTGAAAGGATCTTCGCAGGATGTCGATGGTAGTTTCGACGAACATGAAGACGACGGCTTAATGGATGACTACGATAACATGTTCAGTCACTCTGCTTCAGAGGATGAACCCGTCTCAGGTATGCCAGGAGACAATGCGGAGCTCGCCATGTCCATGTCGGACAGTCCCAGCAAGACCGAGTTGTCTGAAGTCTCGTCTTTTCCAGTCTTGGTGTGCATGGTGTTGCAGCAAGATGGGACAAACCCCGATATTCGAAAGCTCATTTCGCTTGAAAAATTGAGGACTATTCAGAACAGTGCCAACAATATGGTCCAGTTGATCTTTCAAGGTGGTGATTCCGTGTGGTTGGATTTTGCGGATGAATTCGTCGGGAACGATGACGACAGCGCTGCTCCCCCCGACAAGGGTAGCTCTGCAGGCATGCGTCAAGAGCAGTTCTTGTGGAGCCTGTTGCAGATACAAGCCATGCTGTGTCAGTCGGTATTGGAGCGCAACATGAAGGCAGTGCAGCAGCTGCAGAATAGTCGTCAGCCCACTACGATTCAACAGCCGCTTCAAGTGCGCAATCTGGATCGTGCCGAGTTGCAGTACGTTGCTCAGGTGCATGGCTTCTTGCGGGACAGTCCGACTCTGTGTGCCTTACTTGATCGCCAGCGTGATATTTACAAACGCGAAGACGAAGAATCGAAACAAGCCGAGGACAAGGATCTTGCCTATGACTTTCTCATGGGCAACTACACAACACGGGTCGCCTTGTTCACGTCGGTGGAACAAAAGGCGGACGCAGAAGAAGTTCTGAACGCAATAACTATGGCAATGCCGCAAGACGACCAAGACGAAAATATCCAAAAGCTCGGGGAATTGCTTCAACAGCGCATGCGAGACCTCGAGGCAGAAACGTGTCGTCGATTGATTGCATGGGAGGACGAGAAGCATTACAGTTTGATGGGACAATCGGCCAGTGACAACTGGGACACAACGGTGGACGCCTTGTCGCTGTCGGCGCTGTTCAACACGCTGGATTTGCTCGACAAAGAATTGTGTGAAATGGAAGATTGGCTTGATGACCGAGCTGCTGTCATCAAACCGCTGACAGATGACTGTCGCGACATTGAGGAGGAAAATCGCCAACTTGAGCAGCAGTGGAAATCGTACGACATGTTGGGAGTCGAACTGAGACGTCTGCTCCAGGGAGTGGACGTGGACCGGAGCTCTGAGAAGGTTCTCAAAAACCCCGCGTCTGCTTTGGTTTACAGCTCGGTGGGAGAACTTGACGTAGAGAAGAGTGAGCGGGGAGTAGATAAAATCTATGAAGCTGGAGAGACGCTCAAGGATGCGATCGACAGCGCCCGACAAGCCGGCGGGGTCCATCTGATGGCAGTTGGCGAGCGCGTGGAGGGGCTCAATACCACCGCTGACCAGTTCTGCACCGCACTCTCACAGATTATTGTGACTGTCATGGAGCAGATGAAGACCGTTGTTGTTGTGGCGTCGGACAATGGCAAGGTGTCAAAGCACGATACGCATGGCATGATTGCCAAAAAGATTCGAGATGTAAGTTATCAATGGGACAAACTTTGCGCTGCTTCACCTTGTTCTGAGCGCCATTCTCATTTCCCACCCTGGTTCATATTCGCAGACGCAGCGAAAGTTTCAATCGGCATTGCTTGGATACATGAAGCTCATTGAAATTCTATCGGTGCTGAAGCCTTCACTGATTCCTGCTATTCGAGACGCGTACTCTGAGATGGTCGCAGAAGGTATCATGATGAAGAAACGCATGAAGGGTTACTTCCAGGCTCTTCCAGGGAAGAACAGCGCATACCTCAACCTGTCGTCAAAGGAGTTGCAGGATTATAGCCCACATGGCGACGTTGAAGGGGAAAAGCTGGTTCACGCACCGGATGTTTCAAATGCACTGAATGAGATGCTTCCCGTGGTGAGTAAAACTACTGCAAGTAGACTGTGATGGCAAGGACGAAATTCTGACTCACTATTGCCCCATCTGCTGCTTTGCCCGCAGATTGCACGCGAAGCTTATTTTACGGCGGCCCTGTTTGGTTTAAGTGGCCAATCGGTGGACGGCCGCGAGAAGAAGCGCAATTTCGAGGCCGCCAAGAAGGCTGTGGATAATTCGACGCAGTACTTTCGGTACTATATCCAGCGAACGTGCGGCATCTTGGACGGAGAGGCAGAGCTGGTGGGTCGTTCGCTACGAGGAGATCCAATGTTGTCGCTTGTCGCGTCCATTCATCTAAATGAAGCGATGGACCAATATGTCGACCGAGACAAGAAGGGCGGTGATCAGTCTCTGTCTCTCGCGTACGTGCGTGCGACGGTACTCGCCTTGCGAAAGAAAGTTGACAAGCAGTGGGTCGCGTGGGTGGAAGAACAGATTGACTGGATCAAATCAAATCCAGGTGTTCCCGTTACCGGAAAGCGGGCTGGTATCTTCATGAGCTTCTCGCGCTTCCCCGCATATCTTGATCATATTCTCATGTGTTGTCAGGAAGGCAAATCCGAGCACTATACCCCGAACTTGTCTAAGATCCAAGTCGTGAGCTACTACCTCCAGAAAATGACCAACGCCATGCTCGAAAGTTTGCGAGTGTGCTCAGAGCGAGAGTCGACAGATCAACAGTACGCCGCCAACGTGATGCGTATGGAAAACACTTATTTCTTTACGCAAAAGATCAAAGAACGCGGTCCCGAGATGCAGGCACTGTTCCAGAGGCAGCTGTTGCGAGCCAGTTCTTCTTGCAAACAGAGTACAGATGCGTACCTTGGTTGGATGATCAAACGCGAGTTCAAGCCTCTGCATGCGTTGTTCTCACAGATTTCTCGAGTTCGACGAGACGTAGGTGACAAGGATGTTCCAATTCATGTGCCCCGGGCGACTTTCGTGAAGACTTTGCAGAAAGAGTCCAACAGGGAAGTAATGAAAGAGAAGATAACGATCATCTACGGTCGAATGGAGAAGCACTTGTCCGAAGAGGGTGGGCTTCTTCCAATTGCCTGGAAGGCGCTCGTTAAGGTTATCTACGAATGGTTCGGTCGCTGGGAGAAGCTCAGTATGGCGTGTTACAAACATGTATTGGAACCCAGTGCCGTGGACATTGTACGTATTGCCAAGCAAGTCGGGGGAGGCGATAGTTCTATTCCGACCAAGGCCAGTCCCCCAAAGAAGCTGTCAGAGGTCGATCGACCATCGTCCACCGTAAAGCAGAAGCAGAGTAGCCAACTCCTCGGACGCAGAAGTCGAAAAACAGCAGAGAAAATAGAGTCTGAGCATGATGCCTAGCTAGTAAGTACCAATGATTTTCTGTAGCTTAAGTCCGAGTTTGTTGAACAAGATGCGCTTGCTCCTCTATCATATTGGCCAAACTACGCCAGATCATAGACTCCAATGAAATCGTTCTGCAACGAACCCAAGTAAAGTTTGTCTTTGTGCACCGTAGTTCCTGTAAGCATTCCAATATCGGTTCCGTACGGATCCTGGATCAAGCCTGCCAACCGAGTGAGAGAGAGAGACTCTATCCGTTTGAGTATAACAGCGACGATGAAGCGCATCGCACAAATCCATGACACACTGAACACGTACGGATAACTTGAGGGTCAACCTTATCGTTTCCCGGGAAGATTTCCATGACACCGCCATACTTTACCACTTTGGGCGCCATCCACCGAGGGATAGCCATGAGCAAGTTCCGAATGGTAACACTTATAGGGTCACTCAGTCCACTGACGATCTTCATGAGCTTCAGTCCCGCGGACGGCAACGGCGTGTAGCACAGTCCTGTAGTCCAGGAGCAATCAGCGCCATCCGGATATCCCGTGAATGGTTCCTCCGGATTCATAACCTCGAGTTGGCCCTTCTTTGCCCCTTTCAAATGATACTTGACAGCTCGCGTCCGAAATGTCTCCGCCACCATGACGAACGTCTCGTCCTTGTCGACCGCCACACCATTGGCAAACCACAAGTCTGATACAAGAATACTGACTTCGTCTGTCTTTGGATCATACATTAATAGCCGTCCGCTGGGTCTACCTCGCACAAAGTCAATTTTGGACCCATACAATGTGTCATACGTGCGCGTACCGACACGATCCGGAGCCACATCGGACGCGTCAGAAAAGTAGACGCGACCCGACTTTGGACCGATCGCCAGATCATCACAATAGAGTATCTGAGACCAATTGCCGTTGGTGTCCTTGACACGCGACGCAACTAATTCTACCTTCGTACGTGGATCGGATACATCACGCACACGCAAAAGACCGAGATGGGCATCGGCGATATACAAGGTGCCATCCGGGGCAAATTTTCCGCCTAGTGGACGACCGAAACCGAGATGAAGCACTTCGGTGGCTCTGGCAGTGACTTTATACTCCGATTCGCGATGAAAGTCGTCCAATTTCACAAGCTTGCTCTCTTCCGACAAGAAGTACATTTGGCCGTCTTTGTCAAACAAAACCGTTTCGGGTCCGTTCATGAGCGGTTCTTGGTCTTTCTCAATGCGTTCGTATATCTTGGACAGCTTTCCGTCTGAGGATGAAGAATGTACGATGTTGTGGAAGAAAGAGTGAGAGGACGGCCTTCATGAATTCATCCACAGGGCTTATTTTGTGCATGACGTACGCTTGTGCATGAGAGTGTCATTGGTCTCGTCAATGTCACTGTGCATCGGTCGCAGCTCTTCAGGAACTGGCACCGCAGGTCCATTTGGCAGTGGAATTCCCTTCTGCAGGGCGATACCAATCCCAACGGCGATCAGGATGTTTCGGAAGGTCATGGTCACGTTTTAATGTGGCAAACAGCTTCCCATCGAGGGGGCATCTCATGACAAGATATCGCTCGCGGATTTGAGCCGGATGTTTAGTTTGCCGGACTGACGTCACTGTATAGTGATCATTAAACGGTATTAATGTCTAAATATATCTCTTAAGAATCGGAGTCGGAGGAATCCAAATCGTGAAATTTGGAGGGAGGCGCATGCAAGACGTTTGAGAGGCTATCCCATTGTGTTTAGTCGGACGCAATGATGATGAAGATATGGCCGTGTGTCGGACCTCATTGGCTTGACAATTCATATTTGTGCTTCTCTTCTCGCGTACACTGAACTGCAAAAGACTCCAGAGCCCGTGTCGTCTGTCACTGATTGTTTTTTTTCAGTCTCATCTCAGAATCATCAGTACAAACTTGTTTTTGGCATAATGGTCAGCACTACCGGTCCTACGACCGATGAGTCGTCAGTCAGCAGCAACACGACATCGACGTCATCCTCGTCTATTCCAAAATCTAAACAAAAGTACGGGAAGCAATGTTTATGTGGCAATGGCGAGCTGTGCATGGGCGTGGCCGCCGCCTTTCATTTGCTGCAGGACCCCCGACGGGGCTACACGAAACTCCCCAAATTCACGCCGGACCCTCAAACGCCGGAAGAAGAGGAAGTCAACTTGCAGCGATCGGCCTATATACGGCACTTGCAGCGACGAAAGAGACGGGATACGGGGGAGTCGCACACCGAACTGGATATTCTCGGATGCAACGATATCGCGCTTCACCACTTTCATCCGACTGTGGTATTGCGCGCGGCCTCGAACCTGTCGACGACCAAGCGCATGCGATCCCGCGATTTGATTCCCAAAACTATTACAGAAGAAGAAATGATGCATTTGGAAATGAATTTGCCCGAAGAAGATAAGGTACTGGATGAGGAAGGTAATCCTACGGGTGAGTACATTTTCGCACCTCAGTATAGCATCAAGCGGGCCAAGAAGGATCTGAAACGTCTCGTCAAGGCCAAGCGTATGGTCGCTGAGTTTGCCATGCCTGCATCGGGACAGTCGGCTGCCGACTGGGACAAGGCCATTCGGAAGAAAAAGGAAGCAAAGGCAGCCAAGAAGCGGGCTGCTGCCGGTGAAAAGGTGGAGCAGATCATTGTGCCACTTCAGCTAGACAAGGACACGAGTAAGATGAGACCGCCGGCAGCTCTCGAAGTGAGGGCAGAGCAACATGCGTTGCTGCATACGTTCGAATTAGATCGAAGAGATGACTTTGACATTGTCTTTGAACGAACGAGTCAGCAGTGGAGAGGGGCGATACTGATGCTGGAAGAAGGAATTCAGGATGTGGCACGTGCGGAACGACTTGTGAATGGAGCTGCCTTGGCGAACCAAGCCTTTTCGGATGCCATGTATGCGACACACTTTGACTGTTTCATAGACGACAACGGGGATGAGGTCACGGATCCTCGACGACAGAATCGGCTCTTGCAAGAACGTAGCAGACTCGACAATGCCATTGATATTGATCCGAATCCTGCCGCCGATCATTTGATTGAACGAGATCTGAAGAAGACGTTGCTGACATCCATCAACCAGGCGCATTCCAAGCTATCCGACAAGTTTGCCACGAACGCTCGGTATGGAACAGAAGAAGTCGGCCGGGACCTGACGACATTTCGGCAAGATCTTCGAGTAGAAGTGCGCGGGATCGATACAATGGGCGCGTCATTGCTTCGTGAAATGCAGGAAGCTGAGCGTGACGTCCAGATCGCATGGGGTATGTTTGCTTTCCGTGGCTTCGTAACATTGACATTCCTTTGTTATCCATTTTTCTAATGTTCTTCTTTCCCAAACCTTGCAGCTGCACTTCACACCAACGCTGGTCCTGAGGCGAAACAGCCAGAGGTGTTTGATGAAGGCATCATTCTGCCGACAAGCCCGAAAAAAGAGGAGCAAGTCTCGATAGATATCCTGCAGTCGAAAGCCTCTGCGGAAGAACGCCTCAATGCACTGCTTGAGCCAACGCCGATGGATGAAATCATGGCCTCGCCTTCGTCAGAAACAAAGACTAGCGAAGAAGGTGCTACCGAGTCTACCTTGTCACCCCTCTCCGACACATCTGGTCTGAATCCTCTTGGCTTCTTACGAAAAGCTCACCTCTCTCTCACAATGCCCTTGTCACCGATGTCACCATCGTCCTCCATTATCTCTGCTTCCCCATCTCCAACGATGCTGCCCACTTCACCCGTAGCGGGGCTGCTCCGCAAGATTGATAAAATCAAAGACGTCTGGGTGTTGGAACTCTTGTATCGAGCCGCCGCACGACACGAAGCCAAGGTGTGGGAGACGTGTTTGCGCCTACTCTCACAGATGCACGAGGCCGTAAAGGATATGGAATTGGAGCGCAATGTAAAGTTGCATTCTCTCCTTATGGACTACTTTCCTCGCGAGCGTCGCATGTTCTTGGGTCTCCCCGCCACACCACAGGGCGTGCTGGATGATTTAATTGCTCTGCGGGTCGACCGTAATGCAATGGAGCAAACGATTGAAGATTCCATTACCATTCGGTCTCGACTAGTCCTTAAGCAGGACCATAACCATCGATCATCGATTCTCAATCGATCGCGCATGAAGGCTGTTGATGACTTGAACGCACAAGGGCTTGCCGGCGAAGCGTTCCATAGTATGTTGTTGCGACATGCCCTGGTGATTCAGCGAAGATCTGGTGCCATGCCTGGTGGAGCTTGGCGACTTTCGTTGGCCGTGCTTACAGCCGACTACTATCTTCATTTCTTCGACCTTTCGGCATTTCCAGATCTGGATATGGACTCCATGCCAGAAGATGCCTACGACAAGTTGCTGCCGTCCTACGAAATTCCATCAGTTCAGGGTGACGAGTTCAAGGTACGACGAGAGAAGCTACTGGAGTCGCTCATACCGTCTGAGTCAGTGAATCTGGTAAACGCCGAGGTCACCAAGAGCACAAGTGAGCCCAGGCATGTTGAGCTAGCCACCGAAGTGCTATCGAAGAATGCGAAACGCAAGTTTATCTTGAACACGAGTAGCGAAGAGGAGTCGAACGTCTTGTTGAACCTACTGCTTCGTCGCCCGTCCCAGGAAATTGATGCGCTTGACGATGGTGACAGTGATGAAGATGAACTGCGGTCTTTGGAAGGCTCGTTCCGATCGCTGGACGGATCGACACCGTCATGGCTGCTCTAGTAGTAGTAGTAGTAGATACGACAGGGAGGCAAGCCCAAGATAACCTTTATCACAGTCACTACTCATTTAGTCCTTATACATATGTTCTTTCTTGATTGTGTCCGTTGACATTGTGCTTAGTTCAAGAGTGGGCCCAAGATTGGAAATACAACGTATCAAATGCCCCTTGCAATGCTTACGTGAGACCGCTCACGTTGGTCGCCGAGACAAGATTGATTCGGGCACGCGCAAGTTCTGCACAGAAGAGCATAAAGTCACGAGTAAAGCAATGGGTAAGGGAAGAATGTCGGTGTGTCCAAATTACACCATGATACAATGACAAACAAAGACGTACTGGTTCGCAAGTAGTACACGTAGGCTCCTAAAAGTACCGAGAATGTCAACAAGAGTCCAATCACGACCGCTGCTGCTTTGCTCTTTCGAATTGCCGATGTCCGAATGACGCCATCGGCACGAATAATCTTGATTCCTTCAATGTACGTACACGCACTCTCATTGGGATAATCGACACTCATTTTTGTTTCACACTTGCCCGACAATCCATAGAGTGTACTACAAACATCCTTGACATAGGATGCGCTGTCGTCATCGTACTGCGCACAGGACATGCATCGTGAACTGACCAAGGAGTCGTCGCTGTAGGGAAGTTCGTATCCCATCGTATCGTAAAAGGTCGATTCTCCACTGCTGGCGAAGGTTGTACATGTGTCGTCGGTGAACAGTCCAAGATGAATCTCCCCGCCCTGTTGGGCACAGTAGGGTCCGACATAGTACTGAACACCGCCGTCGTTGAGACGTCGTTCATTATTTCCCAAGTCAAACTGTCCACACTCGGCATAGTC
>OLMU01004093.1:0-11559 GCA_900291995.1 Licmophora abbreviata | reverse complement strand
AAAGAAGTATTCATAGCACATGTATCCAGTGCCGCAGATATTGATTACTTCGAATAGCTGTGGCAACTTGAAACCGTGGTATGCATGGCTTCGTTGACGAGGTCCTACTATACCTATGTGCAGCGTGTCCCTCACTTACGAGTAGTAGAGAGGACGAGCATACGGTGGGAATGGATGACTGAGAGGAAGGTTTTTCTCAGAGATTTGTCTTCTCAATCGGCTCTTGTGGTGGCACCACATTATGCGTAACGATTCTCTGAGAGCTGCATTTATATTCTTGTATTGCAACTGGTACAGTGTGCTCACGAGTAAGTGGGGGATTGGTATGTGACTTTTGAGTATTTCGTATACAACACAAGGTACAGCTAGCTAGACGACTCTATCTTCGTCGAGATTCAAGCGATAGTTGGCCTCCTGTCCAGCATGCTGTTCGCCACAAAAGGTCGATGCGGATACCGCTCTCACGTGCGTCTCAAATTGCTGTGGAGAGCAGAATGGTCTTCCCCCCGCCTGTGGATCTTCACCCTTCACCCACCAGGAGCATTTCCAACAGGTCCTGTGCACGCAAAGGTCGTCCGAATCGCAGCGCGACGTGCTGCCCAAGCCAACAATTTCTTCGCAGTCCTTACACGCTGCCCTTTTGCATCTCGTGCATAACGATGTCAAGAGATCAAAGGTACAATACTGAGCCTTGCACCAGCTGCAAGAGGCGCCGTGATTGCTGTAAAACATATGGTCTTTGCAATAGGCAGAGCTATGGCAGCTCGGAAGCTGACATGCGAATTCTGCCGGTCGATGGCACTGTGGAGGCCAATCGAGAATCCAATAAAGAAAGTCTTCTGAATTCACAGCGCACTCGACATCTCTTTCTGGCCAACCTTGGAGATGTAGGGCCTTGTATCTTGCATACGATCCAGGCAGCGTTGACGCGTCTTCAAAGGCTACAAAGACAGCCCGCAGCTCCCGCGATCTTGTCACTTGAACATGAAAGTTTTCGTAGTTTTCGTCGTTTTCGTCTTGTATGTTCTCAAGAGCTTTCTTCAGTTGCCTGGTTATTCTTTGGCAAACAAGTGATTTCGTAGTTCCTCTCCAGCGACAAAACTCTTGCCAGACCATATCCGACGTGGCGATTCGTCGAAGCGTCTTGCTGCACGACCCAAGTGTGGGAAGAAGATCGCGAGGGCCGAGGAATGGCATGACGAACTCTTGAAGAACAGCCTCTGGAACTCTCTGCATCGATGCGACGCTTTTCTTTCGATGTGAAACCATGGATGTCATCTTTGCTTCCAAGTTTGTGGACGTGTTGTTCGCGGCCGTGATCTCCGCGGTACTGTGGAGTGTGATGTGTGAGAGGGCTGCCTGTCTTCATCAGTGGAAATAAGAATGCCACGTTTCGAATTGTTGAGAAACAGACTTCGAGCGGGTCGCAAAGTCCACACTCCGGGTTTTCAGAGGAACTCAGCACGCGCGATTGATTTGATTCATTCGTTCCGTTTTGGAAGCGACTGCGACGCCCGCCGCGCGACAGACCGCGACGACCGACCATGTTGATTACGACGCCGCACCGATCGCAATCCTTGGTCTCTCTCCCTCTACAGCTGTCCTGCTTCTCACTACCCGCAGTTTCTTCTTGCCTCTAGAGAGGATGCACGGCTGGTGCTTGTTCGGTCGACGAATGGTCCTGACGACGACATTTCTTTCCTTCTTTGTGTCCCCGCGCTGCCGGTGCTGGGCTCTTACTCCTACTACATCATCGGCCTTGTCGTCCTCTGCATCCTCGTCCCTGCTATCGGTCATGCCTGGAGGCGGCCGAAACATGTCCTCGTCCTTGGGGCCTGTGGTCTTATCCTCTGACTTAACGATGCACCGCTTGGATTCAGTAGAGTCGACCCAAGACGAAGCGCGACGCCTGCTTCATGTCAATTTCGACGACAACCGTGATGATACAACGTGTACTACTACTACTGCTTCTCCCTACTTGACAGTTTCCGCCAAGGAACAGGTCAGAGGACGAGGCACATCGGGACGTACATGGATGGGTCAGCCTGGGAACCTCTTTCTCACGGTCGCTTTGCCGCGTTCCAAATTGCATTCCGACTTTTCTTTGACGCTCTTGCCGCTGCAAATTGGGAATCTCCTGGCGGATCGACTGAAGCGTGTTCTCAAAGAGTGCTGCAGCAGTACAACAAAGTTAAAACCTCCCAACCTGTCCTTAAAATGGCCCAACGACGTCTTGGTGGATGGGAACAAGGTGGCGGGTGTCTTGATGGAGAGCGAACTGGTTGGCAAGGATCAGTACTTTCTAGTCGGCATTGGAGTGAACCTGGTCCAAGCGCCCGAGGTACCATTGGAGGGGACGAATCGAGGGCGTCCGGCTGCGGCTGTTTTGGAGCATTGTACAGACGACTCTTCTGCAAAGGCCGTGATGGCGCAGGACTTGGGAGACGATTTGGCCGTGTCGTTGGTCGAGTGGTGGCGAGAGACGAATGCGGACTCGGGGCAGCTGGTTCTCGATACTTGGAGGGCGAGTGCTGATTTTGGGATTTCCCAAACAATACGAGAAACGGGGGAGGTCGTACAACCGGTACTGTTGGAAGACGATGGGCAGTTGCGAGTACGAGGTCAAGACGGGCAGGAACGATTGCTGGTGACAGATTACTTGTTTTGAGGGGCCGTCGGTAATAAAACGCTAGACAAGTAGGGCAAATAGACACACACACATACAATATCGCTGTCTGTTGAGAGATTAATCGGGCAGAAAGCCAGATGCGTGGGACATGCGAAATGCAGTGAAGTTGCTCGGATCACGTTTGGATACCATGCCATGATCGCTCTTTATCTGTACGCAGCAGAGCCACGGATCTTTCTCTCCCTTGATTCTAGACGATGATCGATTCCGTCAATGTTTCAGTAAACGGCTAAAGGCAAACTGTAAAGAATAAAACTACTCGTATCTTGCGATGGAAGTTTCCTCTGGATCTTTTGGCGTGGTCGCAACTTTGTGAACTTCATTGTCCCAGGGCGTGTTGACGGTAGTGATCACACTCTACCACAATCATCATCCGCCACAACCTTCCAGGAGGAGCGGCATTTGACATTCTTGCCATTCTTCAACGCCTTGGCCTCCATAGCAACCCTCAAGCGCTGGCCATCCACGAGATTCGCAAAGGTGATGTCACTCTCGCACATATATTCTTGACCGGAAGCAACTGTCGTCTTCGTGCCGCAGATGCCTGGCAAGATCTTCTTCGCGGCTCCAATGTACTTTGTGGCGCCTACGATTGTGAGCCGACGAAGCAGGACAGGAACGTCTCCTTCGTTCTGCACTTTCCACGTGACACCAATTGTCTGTCCATTCGTGACGACGTCGGAATCGGGCCAGGCCTTGCACTTGAGGGTCGGGCCATTCGAAGCAAGGTCGCGGCCCTCGCTTTCTTCTTGGACGAGGCCATCCTCGAAATCCTCGCCTTCGTCGAGAGGCTCCAAACGGTATCGGAGCTGGCGCTCGGGGTCCGAAGCCTGGGCCTTGATGGCAATAGCGAAGACACCAAAGATGGCGATGATGATACGGGGGTTAGAGAGCTTCATGATTGACTTGTTCTTCTTGGTGGTGAAACACAATGGAGCGACAATGAAGTCCGGGGTGGTTAGAGATATCTTTCTAACAAACAAAGCACGGACGGTTCTTTTGCTGATGATACGAACACTCTCTTACCGTTACAGCTTCCTTCTTTTGAAAAGATATGGATCTACCTTCCAGCAATTTGTGATTGCGATCATCCAAGACCTCGGGGGGCGGCGCCTTAAATCTACTCTGAGACGCTGTATGAGCCTGTAGACCTTCTCTGCTCGTCTGTAGTGAATGATAACATCAAGCGTTGATTTTACATACTGCTTCTAAACGGGATCCATATTTATGGAGCTTCTGGACTTTATCTCATTTTCCAGCTAAAAACGTATGCTCATAAATGTATCATTATTAGTCTTGGAAGTGGTTTCTATGGTATCGTACGAGTGCCATTGGACCATGTGTGCCGCACGTGCTCCTTGTCGCAGCATAGTTTCAAATTGGATTGGATTCGATTCGATTCACACAGTCGTCAACGACAGCTCAATCAATGACTGCAAGGTACTTGCCTCCGTACTAGTGACACTAAGTCTAGCAGTAATAGTCCCCCAACGAAGTAGTACAGGTACTAGCTAGCCAGAGTGGGTTACAACCTTCTCGTACTTTCTCTGCATCCCGGACGAGGAAGTCTCGTTCGTCGTCCGTGTGTAGTCGAAGGAGTCGACGAATCATCTCAGCGGCGCGATTTTGACGAGCGCGACCATGGCGATGTCGAGAAAAAGTCGCGTCTCAGCATCAAGGACCCCTGGACGACGATTCTATTCCTCCTCGTCAAGTCCTACAGACTGAAGCGTTGCTAGCATGGCGTTGAGAGGGACGAATGCAGATATAGCGGCAGCATGGACTCAATACGAATAGTACGTTCGTGATAAACTTATACTGCGTGTCAAATATTATATATATTCAATATACGTAGGCAGTCAGTCAACACACTCGCTCTGACCCGCCTGCAATCTTGCTTCTCTACCTTGTTTGTTGCACAGCAAAGCTACAGATCCATCTCCTTTTGGAACCAAGCCAGCCCAACAGACCAGAGAAGCTCGTGTTCAAGAGAATGCTGCGGCGGAAATACCGAACTGGCACACCGAGGAAGAGGGCATCCGTAATGGGTATCCATCGGCAGCTACTTTGGAGGAGGACAATGACGACGGGGAAGCGTACAGCACGACCCCGTCCACCACTACCGAATCAAGTTTCCTCAGTCCCCCGCATAAACCCTTGCCGCTCCGCTTCTTTCGCTTTGTGAAATTCCTTGCGATCGTCGCAAGTCTCCGTCTGGCAGGCACACAGGTGATGCCACTGTTCGTAGTGCCGCTCCGTACCATTTCTCCAGTCATACTCGTCTTGCGATTGTACATTGCTCTCTTTTGTGTGGGAGTCTCTCTCATTGAATTGGAACTTCCCATTCCCCTGATTCGCTCCAGCGCATTGCTCCAAAACTTTCTCACGCGAGGATTGCTCTATTCCTTCCTCGCACTCGCCTCCCTCAACGAAGCCTTTTCGGTGCAAGTGCAAGACATGATGCAGCATCAGGCCTCTCTGCAGCACATTCCATGGATTGCTATTTTTACCGAACTGTCCTCCTGGCCGGTCTTTGTAGTCGGGCATATTTACATGATACTCGGAGTCTTTTGTATGAAGTCCTATAGAGATCGACTGATGCGGGTCTATCAGGAACAGCTTGACGACTATCGACAAGCGTCACTGCTCATGAGAGAAAAAGGGAGACAATGAGGATGGACTGTTTTGATTCGCATCCATGAAACGATCGGGGAGAATTCATGCTGCCAGCTAACGACGAATAGAACGCATTCGATATGCTAAACATGGTGACTTATATTCACGAGACGGCCAAGACAACGATTACACACAAAACCACAAGCGACGCTGTTTTCGATCTTCCCAAGGTACCCGCTGCACTTGTAGTATCAGGCTCGCCATTGGCGGGTTCGCCACTACCTGGATTGGTAGGATTGCCCGGTGTGGATGAGGGGGGCGGTGTGGGTGACACGCCGGGCATCGTGGACACGGGTGGCGATGGTCCCGCGGCGGGAGGCGCGGTGGGGACGAGCGAAGTGCCAACCTGCAAGGCTGTCACTCTGCCCACGACATCCACATAGACAAGAACCAAACTATCGTCGCTCAAATCGAATTCAGCCTCGACACTATTGGCGCAGTCCTCCTCGTAATTGTCGCAGCTCACGGACCACAAGACGTCACCCGATATTTGATCCCACCCGTAGATCCGACCATCGGTGGACTGGATGGCGTACACTCGTTCGTCGTCACGGGACACCTTTGGCGCGCCGAGGAAGACGGACAAGCTTGCCTCTTCCCACAGCACATTCCCGGTCCGGGTATCAATGCCCGCGAATGTTGTAGCACTGGACGATGTAAAGAATCGTGTTTCACTCGCTGACAAGACGCCATCGTTTCGTATGGCTAAAAGCAGGAGGGGCAAGTAAGCCTGTGTTAGCACACATGCCTCATGGTGTCCACCTCAAGAGGAGTAACAAAACTTTTCAATCGACTTACGCAAAGCCCCGTTGGTATCGTCCCGTGTCAGATCGGCACTCCAAGTTGTCACGTCGGAAAACAATGCGCCATCGACCCAAGCATAGATCCTACTTTGTCTAGCCGTAACGAACATATTTGTTCCGTTGTTGCTTAGCGTCGGTCGTGTCAAAGCACTCCAATCGGATATCCCCAGGTCAGTCGTCGTGAGCACCTCGTCAAAGGTTGCCGGATCAAAGTTCATGGGAAGCTGAAATGCACGCATAAACCCAGCGCTGCCGAGGCCATTGTTGTTGCCGTTGTTGTCGCTAGTCGCCCACGCGACAATGTCATTCGTATTGGACTCGCCGCCTGCATACATGCCCCGTAGTGGGAAATGAGATCCTCCGGGCGGGGCATATGTGTAGAAATCTGCGGCAGCACTAGCCTCCCCGCTACTTTCTGTAAAGAGAATAGCCCCATCCTCTGCGGTGACGACCGAAAAGAACCCACCTGGTCCAAAGGGTCCGACTACATTGTGCGTCACAAAGATATACTTTCCAGCTGTACCCGTGCTCTGCGTCACGAACGGCGTCCCGGACGCTTCTCCTCTCAAAGGTTCTGATACCCACAAAAGGCTGTTGACTGGATGCGAAACCGCAACAATGCGACTGTCCAGAGGTGTGAACATTAGTTGTTTAGTCTTGCGAAATCGTCCCGCTTCTTGGAGCACTCATCCAAAATAACAGCACACTCACCTTTCTGATTCACTGCCGCTGCCTACCGGCGCCTCGTCAGTGACGCTATACACAGCAAATTCGCCGATTCCATCCATTTCCCCGAATGCGACACCACTCGTGCACTTGACATTCCACCCATTGCTTCCAGCATCGGTTGTAAACGACCAGCGCTCGAGCCCATTGCTTGTGTTCAAAACTCTTACGCCGCCATCGGCTGTCGTAATATATAGCGACTCACCATCCGGACTGAATGTTACAGCATTCCCCTTTTGCGTAGTACTGCCAAGCTGGTTGAACCACAAACGGTCTGGTACATTGGTATTGACAAAGCTAAACGTTGGACTGCTAGTCGACGGCGCATAAGAAGGAGCCTGAGATACCGTCGGACCTGCAGATGGCACATAGCTTGGAACAGAAGTGGGAGAGAAAGATGGAGCCGCAGTCGGGGACAGTGATATTGTCGGTGGCGGCGAAGGTCGGTCTGTTGGCTCGGGAGTGGGTTCTGCGGTCGTTGGGGCCGGTGTCGGCTGTGGTGTCGCCTGTGGTGTCGGCATGGGCGTCGGAGGTGGTACAGTTGGCTCTGGTGTTGTAGGCGGCGGAGCGCTCCCATCGTCATAGCAGTAATTCGCGCCCCCCACGCCTCGCCCAGTACATCCGGGGATAGCAAGGAAATCGTCTCGTACGAAACACTTCAAACTCCCTTGGCACTCTTGATCGTTGCTGCACGCTCCTACATCAGGCGAAAAAAGCGATGAATTGATGAGCCTCTCCGAGCAAGAGTACAATTCAAACATACCAGAGATTTCTTCACAGTCGTCGCTGTACCTTGACACTCCCCGCACTGATTCCTAGTAGCATCCTGGGTTTCGCAGAGGCGGCCCCGCAGGACCTGTGCAATAATCCTTGCTCTCGTCACCTTCGCCCTCGCACCCAGGCACGGGTGTGAAGCCTACTCGCTCAAAACACCACAGCCCGTCTGCACAGTGATCTGTGCTGTCACAGTCACCTATGTTTGGAAGAAAATGACAGTGTGAGGACAATCCATCTGCTTGCCGACCATAATTAGGGAATTCTCGTCCATCGGCGTGACCGCACCTTCACAGTTTCCGCAAATGAGATCATCTCCGCATTCTCCAATACTGTCAAGTGGCTCAGCTACCAATGTGCTCTCGAGATGTAGAATGACAAGAAGAATAAGGAAACACGCGTTTCTTCTCATGAAATATCGGGTGCTCGGGCTCGTGGTCATCTTCGTAGTGGGTAATGCAACGGTACACAGAGCGTTTGTCGCGTCGGCGGCTCGCAAAACTCTTGTTCCGCAGCAGTCGAGTCACTGTCTTTCAATCTCGACGACTCGTCGCATCCAGTCGTCCACTACTTATTATGATAGCAAACCCGACGCGGAGTACTTTCCCACGAGCAAGAGAGTAGAACGATGGCAACAAGGTGCATGCCTGATAAAGTAGTGCGTTCAGTGCGTTGGGTAAGCAAAATGTGGGGTCGGGGGACCAAAATTCTGCGCGCGAGTAATGTATGTCACCTTCAAGTGTGAATATATATTATCTGTAGTCAGCGAATCGTGCGTAAAGTTTGCCATATCAGACCTGATAGTCAACCGCGTTTGGAATGCCTTTTACGTTGTCTAAAGCGAAAAGATGATAATAGAACCTGCTAAGTTAGTCTACGCTACAGAAGATGGTGATATTCCCAGCAAACTCGTGATTGGCCATGTTCTATACCAGTAATAATCGCTATCAATCATCTTTTCGACACATGCATAGTATCACTGGAGTCATCTTCAAACACACACAGGACGGACACTATCGATGACACAAGCTAGATCAATAGGACAGCAGCAGCAGCGCAAGCAATAGTCGTAAAGCCTACGACGCTCGTGGCTCCCGAGGTGGGCTCCAAGGCACTGGGGGCAGACGTTCCTGTCGTGGTAGGAGTGGAAGCCACCGGAGACGAACCGCCGGTGGGAGCATCGGTTTCGATCATGCCGACATCAGGAATCGGAGCTTCCGTCGCCACTGTAGGCAATGGCGTAGCAGCAGGTGTGGGGGCGACGGGCACTCCACTGGGGCTCTCGGATGGAACACTGCTAGGGTCCACGCTAGGCGCCTCGGTGGCTGGCGGGGAAGCAATCTGCCACGCGACGATGTTTCCGAGCGTGTCACCATAGTAGAGGAAGTCACCATTAGCGCTCAGAGAGAAGTCAGACATGGTGAAAGATCCAATTGAGACTTCCCAGTTCAGAGACCCATCCGAAGCGAGAGCGGAGTAGAAGATTCCGTTCTGCTCGACATAGTACACACGCGAGTCGTCGGGAGAGACGCGACCTTCCGCCATGACAACTGAAAAGGTTGGGTTCTCCCATAGCTCTGCCAACTGAAAGTCCATGCTCACAAAGAACTTGCTTGCAAGTCCCCCAAAGAGCTGAGGCTCCACTGGATCGCTACTGAGGACAAGAGAAGTCTGACCAGGGGTGCTGCGTGGAAGTCCTGCGTCAAAGTCGCGCTGGTTGCCCGTTGCGCGCCGATCAAAGTATGAGCCCTTGGCCCCAACGGCGCCATTCCACACGCGGAACTCACTCCGCGAGACAGAGAAGTAGCTCGTAAGTCCTTGGTTGGTGATAACTGGTGCGGACACGACCTGCCAGTCCGGGCTTGGAATGCCGCGATCTACGTTGGGGATAAGAGTCTTGATCGTCATGGGCTCCGAGGCGGGAAACGGGAATTGAAACGCAAATGTTCCACCGTTGTCAATCGTAGTCTCGCCGATGTTCGGCTGGTAGGCCCAGAGAAGAATGTCGTTGGTGTTGCCAAGACCTCCCTCGTACGCACCCTGCACAGGATCGTGGTAGATGCCAAGAGGCCCATATGGCTGAGTGGCGTCGCCCTCGCTCGTAAACAGAACTGCTCCGCCGACATCGCACTGGAGAACGGAGAAGTGTCCAACCGTACGGGCCTGGGAATTGTGGTTGATGAACACATGCGCTCCATCGGATGAAATCTTGGGGCTTCCAGAGCATGCACCTTCGAGAGGATCGGAGATCCAAAGTTCATCTCCCGACGGATGCGTGACGGCAGCAATACGACTGCATGTGAACGAGCAGTACATTATGGAAACACAATGAGCAACATTTCGGCAAACCAAACACACATTTAAGCAGTATTCGTACTCACCAGAACTCGCTCAGCGTGTTCAGGCCATCGGTAATGGCGTAAACGACAAACGATCCAAGATCAGTGCTTTCTCCAAAGGCGACGCCGCTGTTGGAGCTAGGAACGAGGTCTCGGTTCTGCGGAGGCTGGTACACGTCGACGATTTCTCCCGTCGCACTGCTCAAGAGGCAAAGCCGACCATCAGCCGACGTAGCATAGACAGTGCTTCCATCCGGGGACACACTGACAGCATTTCCATCGTCAAGGGGAGCAAAGGTTTGCGTCCAGGCGACACCAGGCTGGTCCAGATAAGTCAGCTGTGCGGTGCACACGGCCGAGGAAAAGGCAAAAAAGGAGAGGGCGGTCTTCATCGTCAGAATGGATCTACGGAGCAAATCTTGCTCTGTACCAAAGTATGAGCATGAGGTCGAAGACGTTCAGCGTGTGGGTCACGATGGGGGTTCCCACGATGAAGAAGGAACGTCGAGCCGAGGTGATGCACATCGTGGATCGACACGGCGGTGACGACTACTCCGTGAGTCGAGCAGTCCTTCGTTGCGGCATATACGAAGATGCAGAACTTTTCGTCGTGGTTCACCGATGAAGGGATACTCAGACGATGCATATGATATGAAGCATTCGAATTCTTCGTTCTCATCGAGACGTCGTGGGCAACAAGGGTCGTCGTGTTCACCTCATCGGCGATGTTTCGTCATGTTGTCATCATGGTCTGAAACGGCGGCGAGAAACATCGAACTGAACCGCGCGTCTTCCGCCCGTGCCTGCGCGCGGCGTTGATTGATGTCTTGTTGTCTTGTGGCCGCTTCATAGGTTGTAGACGACATCAAAACACGGTCGACACCGATCGTCTAGTGCAGCAACTCGCCCTATCTAAGGTCATTCAAAAGAGAATAGTCTTGGATTCTACTATCAGCTTAACCATCTTGCCAAAATGTAAAAACCTTGCCCATCCTCGGGGTACTGCCGTTGGCACTTTGTCCTTCTCAGCAACCACCTCAAATAACATGTAATCAACTCAAAACCCAGTCTGCTACCCAATCTAGACAAACCACACGGCAGCGATACTCCCAATAATGACGGAAAAGACCGACATGGCGTAAGCTCCTGACGTTGGAGGAGGCTCTACAGGCGCATCAGTCGGCGTCGCGACAGGTGCGGCAGGCGCATCCGTCGGCGTCGCGACAGGTGACACCGGTGCGACAGGAGCTGGCGTCGTCGCCACTGGGGCAACAGAAGGCGCAAACGAAGTCGTGGGGACAAAGGTTGGGGCCTCCGTGGCTGGAGTGGGGACCTTGCTTGGAGCCATCGACGGCATCATCGAAGGAAGATCGGACGGCGCATCCGTGGAAGGGACTGCAGCGACAGTCCACGCCGTGACATTGCCAGCAAAGGTACCGTAGTACAATGTGGTTCCGTCAGGACTGAGGTCGATGTCAGACAAGATCTCGGTTCCGAGAGGGGCGTTCCAGAGTTCGGTTCCGTCCGAACTGACGGCGTACATGACGCCTGC
>OLMU01004086.1:0-10089 GCA_900291995.1 Licmophora abbreviata | reverse complement strand
GACTGTTCCAATTGGAGACGAGACGCAGATTGTACGCTCGGTGCGCCACCATGGGAATCTGGGCCGCTTGTGCCATGACGGCAAGCTCCAACGCCGGAGCGTCATTGAAGGGACCGACAATGCCACACGTTCGATCACTGATGCCTCTTTGAAAAAACCTCTGACTCGCCAATTTGGTGAAACTGCCCGTATCTATAAAGGAAGTATTGTCGATTTTCAGTTGGACGTTGCAGCTGGGTGATACTAGACTCTCAAGTTCTGGTACTACTGCGGTATCTCGACTGTTGAAATGATCTGCCGCCAAGAGTGCAGCGGCCATGTGCGAAAAACCAAAGGATGTCCTAAAATCTCCATACAGGGATCCTCCATCAAAGCTGCCGCTGATGAGTGAGAGGAAGAAGCAAGAAAATTAGCATAGATGAACGAGAACCACACCAAAATCAAGATACCGCGCATCAATGCAGTTTCTTGTCGAGAATTTGAGGAATATATGGACTCACAGAACTGTAAAAGGAAGAAACACCAGAGTTTCGCACACCCCGTCACTCCCCACGAGACCAGAAGACGGGGAGAAGAGCAATATCAGTAGCAGCAACGAACAGGCTCTCATCATCCTCATGGTCCAAGCGTTGCTTTTTGTTTTCCTTCTTTTTTTGGCGAAGTCGTGATTGAGTAGACTCGACTCATTCGACTAATTGTCGAACTCTTCTGATTTGCAAAAACCCGGTGGGAGCACGCATGGGGATTGCGCTTCCGAGAGAGTATCAGTGAGACCCGCCTCCCGGAAGGAGCGAGCCACTTGACCGCGGTCGATGATGATGCGCAATAGACAAGCGTGTAGTAGATCGTCAGGATAGAGTGCATTCTGCTCCCAACAGTGTCGCCAGGGACAATAATACTGTCATTGGTCATCCGTCATTGGGCATACTGATGTCTTTCCCGCGCAAAATCAGACTCCAGTACCAGCAAAATCTACGCAGATTCTACGTGCGATGACACCTCTTCCCCTTTTGACACCCCACAAAATGGAAAACGGGTTCAGGAACATCCATTCATTTCCTCGGCATCATTTTTGCAATTATCACTTCCGTACCACTTCATCAACATGCCATCGCGACGACAGTTCATTCTCCTTACGCTTCTTGCTTGCTGTAATGGTAGCGTCTCTGCATTCCAGACTTTGAACAGATCGCCGCGTTGTTGGAGCATCACCAATACTGCACAAAGGCGCACTTCCTTTTCTTGTTTGTTTGCCCGTCCACTGCGCTACAAGAATTCCGACGATGTCGACTTCGACGTTTATTTCCTCGATCAAGAAGCGCCCGCACGGATGAGTTCAGCATATGATGATCTTGTTCAGAATGAGCCTACTACAATAAATACTGCGACTGTTTTTTGTGCGGACGACTTGCCACCGCCTTGGCAAGACTTGCCAATGAGGCGCCACGACGAAGATTCTTCTCTATCTTCTTCTTCTTCTTCTTCATTGTCACTGTTCCTCTGGGATGCCGAACTACTTCTTGGACGCGTCGCCATGGTGATGGCGTCTCTTCTTTTGCTTGCGCGCCATGTTCCTATACTCCCCTCGTGACATGCGTGTCATTGTAGCTGACGAGGCAAGAGTGTGAGACCGTAATGTCCAAGCATCAAACACTGCACATGCAAAGCGTGCTCGTTCCATCCCCACGCGAATGTACAAAAAAGATCAGGCACCTACGATAGTACGATGTATACCTCTAGCGTGATCCTATCGAAGTACTATCATACGTAGTTTTGTCGCACCATCACTATTAGCATGTTGTTCGCTGACTTTTCCTCTGGAAAGATGACTTGTCACACACGAATGCATGACTCCCAGTCAAGCTATCGTCAACAACGAGACGATAACTACAGTGGCAAGGAGACAAGCCTTTTATCATATGAGGATGCAATCGCACGGCATCGCAGTGAGTGTTGTTTCGGGCTCGAGCCGAAAATGTCGGATCCGTGTCGCATGCGACATATATAGTGAGAAAGATACTCGCGGCCGGATTGATACATTCTTGCTCCATGGCGTCGAGTGTTCACAAAGATACACTCCGTCGGCTCGTTCGCGTCAACAGTCTCTCATTCTCCTTGCACATGTGACTGCAAACGCTCTTGCACAAGTGTAAGCAACAGTGCCCTCAACCTCTTTCCGCAGTACAAGCAAAAACAACGCTTTGAAGTTATAGTAGTATTGGTAGTGCAGTATGGATCACGCATCGAACGCACCACCAGCCGGCTGTGGCTGGCGCCTCGTGTCCTCGACACAATCAGCCTCCGTCGTCCGATGCGATGCGCTGTTCTGCCTGCCAGGAAGTGTGCTACTGCAACGCTGCCTGTCAGAAGAAGGCTTGGCGCTTTCACAAGCTCTCTTGCGTGCCGCCCGGCACGCCCGAGACTACCGTGACCGAGAAGACGGTCGCAGCCATTCAAGCGGCCGTGGATGCAGCACCGGAGGGGAGCGTCGTGAAGGTTCCCGCTGGACACTACTACGTGGATTCAGTCGCACTGACACTGAACAAGGCAGTGCGACTGATTGGGGAAGGCATGGATCGTGTCAAACTGAACTGTGGTTTGATAGTGAGTCGTGATGCTCCGGCCGGAGGCACTCTGGTGGTGCAAGGCTTGTCGCTGGAAGGAACGGTGCGGGTGGAGGAGTGTGCCTATGATAGCATCACTTTTACCAGCGTTCAAGTGACGTTCCCTCCATCTGCCCGAGTCGATGATGTCTTTGAAGCGTCGAACAGGGGAAAGATCACCTTGGACTGCTGTGAAATCGTTGGCGGAGCCGACGGACTCTTCATTAATGGCAGTGAGACGAAAATGCTCATTCGTGAGACGGATATTGAGTGCTGTTCAAGTCGTGGTATCTTTGCCAATCCCAGTTTTACC
Organism: Licmophora abbreviata; assembly: GCA_900291995.1. Taxonomy (NCBI): domain Eukaryota; phylum Bacillariophyta; class Fragilariophyceae; order Licmophorales; family Licmophoraceae; genus Licmophora; species Licmophora abbreviata. The sequence continues at coordinate 7,173 of OLMU01004086.1, read as the reverse complement.
ATTCAAGACTCGGCCGTGTACAACTGTGGATCATATGGTATCAAGGGACGTTCAGGATGGATCGAGAAAGGAGATAACCAGATTCAGCCAGGTCCATGGAATTCGTTTGGTGGTGGCAGTGGGGGTTTCTTCTAAGAATGAAAGACATGTCAATGGTGGGGATGGAAGAGAAACAATGCTTGTGGTTGAGGAAGCAGATGCCTTGGTCCGCGTTGGGAAAGAGCGCAAGTATCGAGCTATAAGTGGCGAGCAACTGCGTACTACGAAGTGTAATTTAGCGTGCATACACTACGATCGTAAGTAGACGCGCGTCTAGCTTCCTCCTCGTTATATCACAACACAAAGACATGAGGCATGAAAATGAACTGTACACAGTGATCGAAACGGTATCGTTTCATGGCCTGATCATGATGATTGCAATGATTGTACTTCTCGCTTTCGACGCCGCGAGCCCATTTGGAGGAACGCCTGAGATGGAGCTCGTACCTGCTTCGAACGAATTCTTGAATTCTTGCCTCTCGTCGATGCTTGATGCCGGCGCTGTCGACACTCGACGCACTGCTGAAAGAACAGCCGCATCAAGTGTCTCTTGCTCTATGTCCGCTTCAGGCAGTGGCCCTTTGCTTAGTAGATTCGATAGAACGCTTTCAACATGACGGAGTCTGGTGGAGCTGCTCCCATGGAGCACGAGGAAAATGCCGCTTTGGAAACAAAGGAACCTCGTATTTTCAGTTTCCCTTTGTACACTCGACCCATTCAGCGCCAGCGCTGGGGAGACACTCAGGTTCACCCGGTAGTGAACTGGGGAGACTTATTTTTCGAGTGCGTCCTGTGTGGATGAATGTATAGAAAGAACCGTGCTTCTTGGAAAAAAACTGATTTCTTACCTGTTTTGTTCTTTCATTTGCTCTGTTTGCAGCCTCTTTTACGTCGCTGCAGCCTACAATCTGAGCAACATCATTCGTTTGTCCCCTTCCGCCGAGGGCCTGCTTTACTTTTGTGGCTGTTTCTGGCCGGTCATGCATCAGTGGTGGGACAAAATGTACTACGACTCTCGTTTCTACACGCGCGACGACTTGTTTCATCGCGTCTACGAAGTCTGTGCCGTGGTGACCGTCGCCACCGCCATTTTGCACATTCGGCCGGTCGAAGTGCTGTCAAACTCGCAAGACAACGTCGACATGTTTGCCTTTTGTCTTGCTCTAGTCTTGGGAAGTACTCTTACGGCCCTGCGATACGCGGAGATTCTACTCTTTGGGTGTGAGGGACAGCCCGTGGCCAAGGTGGCGGCGCGGCGCGACTTGTTGAGCAAGCTGATTCCTTTGGCGTTCCATGTGGCAGCGATGAGTGTGGCTGCCTATGAGCATTATGGCAATCGCGATAGTGGAAAGGCTCGCCTCTTGGCCGACGCCACTAAAGGGGACGCCTATGGCTACGACGATGTTTCCACAACGAACGTGCCCATTTGGCTCTTGGCCGGGAGTATAATGGGGTGGCTCGCTTGGTTCACGTTTATGATCTTTACTTTTCCCAAGGACGGAAAGCACAAGGCGTAAGTATTTTGTGCTGGGTACGCCGATGCGTCTGTTCGGGAAGAAAAAAGCCATAGCTCACGTTTGTTTTGTTGTTTCGTCTCGCGTTTGCGCACCAGGATCACTGTTCCGATGAATATTGACTTTGCCATTCATCGATACGGGGAATGGACCATGTTGATGCTTGGCGAGAGCATTCTCAGTCTCCTTATTGTGGAAATCAGCCAGAATGCAGACTATTACATCACGTTCTATGCAGGAATCCTAAGTGTCGTCTTGTTGCAGTACATGCATTTCCGCTCGCAACCGCATCATGCCGATGAGCATGCCATGCGTCGATCCAAGGAAGCCGGGTACACATTTAGCTGTCTGATGCAAGTATACTCGGCTGCCTTGATTATCCTCGGCGTCGACTACAAGATGTTACTGTACGAGTACACGTACGAGAGCGATTCGCGACGTATGCTCTTCGATCTGCCCCGTTGGCTGGCTGGAGGAACGAGCTCGCTCCAATATTCGCAGGAAGATCGTCAGCAGCGTATTGCCAACTTCTTCTGCGGCAGTTTGGCGATTGTCTTTTTTTGTAGCGACGCCATGATTTTGACCCACAAAGGCCTCAAGGATAACATGGGTCGATGCCGATGCAAACAATCTGGTCAAACAAGGACTATCGGTATCATGTTGGTACTGTTGCGTCTCGGACTTGTTGTGTTTGTCGCGACTCTAAGTCGCTACGAGACGGATCCTGAGCAGCTCGCACTCATTGGGCTTGCCAGCATTTGTGCGCAACTCGTCTTGCGAGTGGTTTCCTCCTCGGTGTTTCCCGACGATCGCGTACACGTCCAAGTCGATAGTCACGGACAAAAGGCGCCTGATGATCCAGAAGACGACAAGTGGCCGAATGTAACCCATGCTCGTGCTCACGCAGATCCGTCTTTGGAGTAAATATGGGACACTCTCGCGATTAATGTGGTTCGCTTGGAGACTTTTCTAGTAGAAAAGGAGCGTTGTTCCTATAATAGCAATCAACTGCAGACTTAGATTGTGCTGTTCATCAGATTGCTCTGTTGTCTCTTGGAAAGATGATAGTGGGGGTCACGGTCGTTTGTGAACTCTGACTGGTGACACTAAAGGTGAACTCGACCGCCGGAATCGCCGTGTGATTCCAAGAGTATCACGGGTACCGTCGCGTGATACACAGCGCTCAAGATCCCATCCATGCTATTGCTCTGACACTGACCCAAGTGATCCGTTAGCAATGCGTTGGACTCTGATGTGCAAGACACAGGTCCACATCCTCTACCGGGACGGCTGGCTTACATCTACAGCTTTCTTTCGAACCAGACTATTTCAATATTATATGCATCCCAAATGATATCTAAACCCTTGGCTCAAACCATCACATTCATTCGGTATCTGAGTAATCCATGAGGCTCACTGGGCAGTTCTCGTAAGCTTCCTTGGCGTCCGCCACGGAATCAACTCGCTGGAAGATCAGGTCGGCTTTGGCCTTCTGCTCATTCAGGAAGCATAGGGGGAAATCATCATATAGTTTCGCGTTGATCTTTGTTTCAACGAGTTGTTCATATTCAAGAATCAACTTGATGAGAGTGGCTTCCGTCTCTTCCCGGTGTTTGAAGGTCTCAATAGTTAGTTTGTGACCTTCCTCGATTGCTTTGATGTGATCTTCTAAATCGTCAATCTCGTCCTCCTTACGGTCCATATCTGCTTCGCCATCTTCCTCGACTTGGTCGATCAAGGTTTCATATCGAGCCTCCACCGCTTCAATCTCGGCCGGTTTGTCTTTTTCGACCAAGGCCTTCGCTTCTTTTTCGCACTTGTTCGCCGCGCGGCCACTCAATGGGCAGTTGAATTCCTGAGTATCAACAAGCTTAAAGTACTTTTCTTCGATCTCAGCTATCTCTTGATCCATCAGGCCTTCAAGCGCCGTCTTGTCAAATTCGATTTTACTGTCCATTTCCTTCATCTGCATCTTGATTTTATCGATTTCGTTTTCTAAAACTTTGATTTCGGCTTTCTGGTATGATTCGAACTGCTTCGTGGATCCTTTTCCCAGCTGACGCCTTCTACCACACCCATACCCGCAGGAGAACCCTCCTCGGAACGAGTACTTGTATTTGAATCGAAGGCGGCGCCTTTCGTCGTATACCCCCATGACGGGCGCCGCGCAGATGTCGGAAGAGCTTGCAACTTGTTCGCCGTCGGCCAAGATGTCGGTGTAGTCATCAATCACCATTGGAAGATCACTGTCAGTCTGAGAGAACTCCAGTGCAATCATGTCGCCCATCTCGATAAGCTGCGCGGACGTGCAGTCGTCATTTGTTTCAACGTGCACGGCAACCTTGTAATGGTTAACGGCTTCCATGCCCTCCAATAGGCATTCCGATCCTTGAGTGAGCGAGGCCGAGGCAGCCAGGAGGGAGAGGATCAGCAAGTTGCGAAGCATTGTCTTGTTTCAATTGTCGATCTTGTAGTTTTGTGAGCGAGAATTGTAGTATGTGAAAGGAGAACGGAGCGTTTGGCCCTTGGGCATTTCTCTTCGAGAGTAAAAAGTCTCTTGGACCTTTTATTTAACGCAAAATAGGTCATAATCAACTTCGTATGTCTCCCTTCGATAAATACTTGACGAAAATCCGAATACAATGACTCTTGACGATGACCACTGTTTGTGATCTATGACTATTCTCTCAATGATCATATTCAGATGCGTTGAACATTACCCCCAATTTACTCGTATCATGATGGCCTTGGGTCATTATACAAATCGGCCATCCTCATACCACATTATTTCATAATAGTGTTCTGGAGAACGACGGTCAGGTGATGTGCTGAAGAGCATCTTCATTTACATGACAATCTGCTCGTGTGTTTGGAAACAAGGCACTAACAACTGACTACTACACGACAAAAGCCGCTTGTCTAATCGACTACGCGACTACGTCGTACCAACCAAGAAGCAATAAAGCTTACTCGCCTTCTGGAAACGCAAACCGACACCTGCCTTCAAACCTTTACCGCGAGGCGATGCCAACTGTTGTTTCCTAGTCCGCGAACATTCCAACCATGATCGCAGCGCTCGGGTTGGGCGTTGAAAGCCATGTCCACTGCCTTTGATGCGAGGTGGACAGCACCGTCTTCCTGGACAATGGCAGGCACTTCGCATTCCCAAAACACCCACGCCCAAGCACGCCCAAATCGCTGGTCACCCCCTTGGGTAACGATGCCGCTGGACCAGTTTCTTCCGTTGTCACCAGTAACGTCTACACGAACAATGTTCCGGCCACCGCCGGCCCATGCCCACCCGCTAGCTCGCATCATTACAGTATCTCCTGGACGCAACCTCCCTTGTTCTACCCTTTCGGCCTTGGTGATTCCGGAAAAGATGCTTGCCTCAGTCATGGAAGGCATGCGGTCCAGAGCAATCGCGCCCGCATCCGTCACAGATGGAGGCAGCGTCTTGTAGTTGAGTCCCCGCTGCCAGGGACCTTCCGCCTCCGTCTTGGCGAGCTCGATCTTGCTGAGCCACTTGACGTTACGGACTGCGGCATAGCCGGGCACAATGACGCGAAGCGGGAATCCGTGGTCCCTGGGTAAGGGCTCGCCATTCATTTCGTAGCATACAATACAGTCTCCATAAGGATTCATCGCCTTTTCTATTCCAATCGAGGCACTCATACCGTCCAGACTATGAAATCGAACGTGCTCCATGCCATCGTCTTCTTGTGCCTTGATGGGATCGTCTAGGCCTGCTTTTTTAAGTATAGTGGAAAGACGAACGCCGCCCCACGTGGCATTGCTCACGGCCCCCTGACCCCAGCTCGTACCTGATGTTCGTTGGACAGCATTGAATCCACCTCGTCGGTTCCCACTGCACTGCAGTGTCGCAGTGACTTCGACCTTATCCATCTCTTTCAACTCGTCGAGGCTCAAGCTGAGCTGCCCCTTTCCATAGGCCGATAAATCAATCGTCAATTGAAACTTGTCGACGTCCTCCTTGCTCAGATACGGCACGGGGTGATGGTGACGAATATAAAACAACGCCTGCGGCGTCAAGTAGCTGGCCGTGAGGAGCGCAGCTGGCACTTCTGCATTCATGGGTGTATCCGAGTGCACCAAGAGCGACTTGTGACGAGTCGGTTCCAGCGCATACGGATCCTCGCTCGTGTCAATAAGTTCCGTCATTTGATCGTCGATCGCTTCCTGGTCCTCCTCCCGCAATCGACCCACGACCATATGTTCCATCAGTCGCATCGGAAGATCTGAAGCAAAATGCTGTCGATACAAATGCCAGTATGGCTCTATAGCCTTCGAGTTTCAACATAAGTGATAAAGTGTGTGAGCGGAGTAATACTCACCGCCATGTGACTGCACAATGGGTAACACACTTCGAAACACGACATCACGTACCGAGCCGGCCGCCATGAGAATCTTTTCATCTCCGCCAGGATGATTGGGAATAAAGTCTGTGACATCGTAAACTATACCTCCGTAGGTCATCCAGATAGGGCGACCGTCGTCGCCGTTGTTGAGAGCCACGTCGTCAGCCGAGTATTCAGGCAGTTCCTCGACCTTGTTCAGTTTTCCAGACGTAATTTCCTCCAGATCCTCTTGTTCGGCGATCAAGGCGGGCGAAAGCTCCTCACAGGTGGAAACTTTCTCATTTCTAGAAGAACTGTCCAAGCAGAGAACTGCCGCCGCCGAAGATGCGACCAAAAGGGCGACGGAAGTTGTACCGAAAAACTTGTCATCCCTCGAATGAGAAGCCGCTGTGGTTGACATCGCCCGACCTGTGAGGCGCATGCCCCCGAGAACGCCACTAGTACTACTACTGCGACTTCCACGACGCAGCAGCACCGTGGAAATCAGTCTGTAACTACGAAACATGGCAACAGTAGAGGCTCTTCCGCACACCGATGTGGCTTGTTGATGTCGGTCGTCGATTGTGACGCAAACGCAGTCCTTTTCGGGGTGTCGAAAAAGATTCGCCGACAAATCCGTCTGTTTGTTTCTCCGAACAAAAGTGTGTCCCGTTCCCACGCGTGCAAGACTTTGGGACCTGTGCGTCGAAGGCAGACATGACTACGAGAGGTAACACCGTGTAAGCATATTGCACGACGGAAAGCATGCTTCCTCGGACTAATATGGTATGCTTTAGTTTAAGCTAACACTCCCGTCCGATCATTAGACCTTGTCGTTCTAGTAATAGCTAGTTTCTAGTTTCCATGCTGCCAGCTAGGTCCTCCGCCCCAACCGCCGCCGCCCTGGTTCGACCATCCACCGCGACCATTGTTCGTATTGGAACCCGACGACGGGTTTCCACCACCACCCTGCAGTCCAAATGGAGGTTGCTGCTGGCCCTGCTGGTACGATTGCTGCGGAGGCAAGCCACCGTTGCGATCGCCCTTTCGGTTACCGCCACCCCGATTATGTTCGTCGTCTTGAAAGGCGTGAATTCCACCCGCATGGTAGTTTGCTCCACCACCGCCGCCACCTTGTTGCTGTTGCTGCATGCTGTACGGGTCCATATTGCCTGGGCCGTATCCGCTACGTTGAGGAGGACCGCCAAAGTGATCGTAGCCTCCCATTCCGTAGGGTTGTCCGCCATATCCACCAGGAGTGT
>OLMU01004052.1:0-11910 GCA_900291995.1 Licmophora abbreviata | reverse complement strand
CCGTCAACGTTCGACGCACCGACGATTCCACGTGGCAGCATTTGCGTGTGGCTCCTATGATACTCGTAGTATGATATCCTTTCGCTCAGAACATCCCAACACGCAAGCAACAGACAGACATCACTGATGGTCGAGAAACCGTTTGATTGATTCTACTACTAGCTTTGCAAGACAGCGTGACCTATACATCGAACGATGGCTCTTAGAGACGTTCTGTTGGTGGCGGCAATATGCTGCTGGCTCCCGCGTGGCGATGCCTTTGTTTCAATGCCATGGGCAACGCCGTTTCGTGCACCATCGGCAGTCATCAGGAGCAGCGGCGCCGGTCCACTCTTCGCACGCCACAGGCCGCAGCATCAAGAAAAAGAAGAATTGAACATTGGCTCGCTGGTGGAGGAAGCTGCACACGGTGCCTCGGAAGGACAGGAGATTCTAAACGAAGTCCAAGAGGGTGTACCAGAAGATGATATCGCCGTCGAAGAGATCGACCAGCTTGTAGTACTGGCAGATGATGACGAGGAGGAAGATCACGAGGCTTTGTTTGACCAAGAACAGATGAACGTGGCAATCGAACTAGCTCAGTCAGGGTATGTGTGCGCACAAATGATTCACCCTTCTTGATGTCTCAATGCTTTCAAGAGTATCTCAAACCTATCGTCCTTGCTCCTATTTTGTTGAATGCACAGAGGCGGTTCGCCTTTTCCGAAACCTGCGGCTGGAGCTGTGATTGTTGCACAGGACGGTAGGGTGCTTGGTCAGGGTCGCTCGGATTATCGTCAGGATTGCGTCCTGGCTGCCATCACGGACGCCGGCTTGGTCGCCACCCCGCTTCGTGAGTGGTGCGTCACGTGGCCCCCGAATCGAAAACTGCGAGAAGATCTGGCACACTCCACCTTGTATGTGACCCTGGAACCTTCTGCGGAGCGTCAGGGCGAGGCTCTGCCATCCATGACGCAGTTGATTCACCAGACGCCAATTCGTCGTGTTGTGATTGGATGTGCCGATCCCGTACCGGAACGTGCCACGGAAGGAGCGGCGGCCTTGCATGCTTCGGGTATTAGTGTCAGTATAGGAGTGAAGCAAGAAGAATGCGAGGAATTGATTGAAGAGTATGCGGAGCTTGCCAACAGTAAGCTGCAGACCATGGCTCGTAATCATTGTCGCCGATTCGGAAGGCCACTCGGGTTCCTTCACTGTAGTTTGGTGGATAGCGATGATGTCGAGGCCTTTGCACGTCATGGAAACGCCTTTGGAAAGTCATTCGGAGGCAAGACTCTATCCTTTCGTGACTTTGGTGCCTACGAGATGGCGCCTCCACCGGAATTCGTCTGGGCGACAGACGATGGTGACGACATGGAGGACGACATTGACATTGACAACTTGATGGACATGGATTTTGAAGAAGAAGAGCTCCAAGAACGTCTGGGAACGAGTCCAATGATGCCCTGGTATGAGCAGTGCGATGCTGTTGTCGCCACGTTTCCCCGCGCCGACACTGGTCCTGCCAACTCAAACCCTCGAATTAACGGTCTCAAGTGGCTTGCAACAATCGGTGAAGACCTCCCAGCCAATGTGGAACGCATCTTGGTAATGGACGCGACTGATTTGAAGGATTTGCCCCTCACCAACGACCACCCCAGTGTTCCCCGTGGGATGGACGTGGAAACCTTCTGGAAGGGCGAGAATCGCAAGCCAACAAGAATTCTGCTGCGCAAGGGTGAGAATGTGCAGGCGCAGGCGGCCGCGTTGTCGGCTGCAGCCGCGGCCAAGTCTGCAGCCGAAGCAGCAAAGGCGGCGGTGGAAGCAGTGGAGAGTGGCGATGCGGCGATTGCTGCGGAAGCAGCTCTCGAGTGCCAGGAGGCGGCAGCTGCCGCGACCAAGTTTATTCAGAAGGAATTGGCAGCAGCACAGGAGCTCAAGCGCAAGTTGACGGATCAGGGGGTCATTGTGGAAACAATAAATGGGGAGGAAGTGATTGAAGTAGTCAAACATTTGGGGAAACGAAACGGATACCACTCGATCGTATGGAGGGCAGGATGCTGGGGGAATCGCGGTCCCAAGGCAATCTTGGACGGTGCTTTTCAGTGGGTCTCAGCCCACCTTGCAGTCGATGCCGTGGGAGGCAGATTTTGGCAGTCGATGCTAGCCGGGCGGGCCGTCCAGGCCGCGTGTGGTCCGGAAAGTAAAATCAAGGTTTTCTCGCAACAGGAAGACATATCTTTGGAATACTGCGACGAGGTTGAAGCGGATGAAGATTGCGTCTTGACCGTCGATGGGCGGCCTGTTCGCCATGTGCGACTAGATTGTCGTGTGGCTCTTATTGACGATAAGCGCCCGCGGGAGTTTGTTATTGGGAAAACAGCATCCCTTTCTCAACTAAGTCTTGAGGAACAGGCCCCATGGTTCCTGTAGGGGCAGTTCTCACACACCATTACATGTAGAGAAACATCGACACTCATATTGACTACCTGCTTCTCATGAATACTTATGGTTTAGACAGACCCGCACTGATTCGTACTCTGTACTCTATTCACTTTCCTTGTGCCGTCAGCCACTCAATTACCTGGTCAATATTGGTACATTGGAGAGCCGAAATCGGCAAAACAATCCAAGGAGTGTCCAAAACATAATTCAATTGAAGCCGCTCAATGAGTTCAGCCTCACCCACATGCGGAAGGATATCGATCTTGTTGGCGAGCACCAACAAGGGGGTCGTCCCAATGCTGCCGTCATCCAGCAGCTTGTGCAGTTCCTTTCTCGCCTGATCCATCTTTTGAGGAGCTGCCGCGTCCACGACATACAAGACTACATCGCACCCCTTGGTATAACGACTCCATTCGCTGCGATACTGTTCCTGTCCTCCGATATCCCAGCATTTCATGTTGACCTGTCCTTTCTTAAAGACTTTGACGTTCAGACCAATGGTCGGGACCGTCTCGACGGGCTGTCCATGGGCCAGAACAGACAGTAGCGTTGTCTTGCCACTGTATTTTTTGAAAAAGAAGCAACATAGGGCGAGTTCAATGACGCAAGAAGTAAGTTTCATGAATATGTTTCTGTGTCAATCGAGCTCAATTTCTCGCTTTTCCCAATTTCATCATCGGCAGCACGCAGAAAGCAAGCAGACTGTATCATACCTGTTTTCCAGCCCAATCACCACGATGTCGAGCTTCTTGGTGTAGAATATATCAAGAAGCTTCTGTAATACCTGCCCCATGGTCTTTCTCTCTCTCTCTCTTTCTTGGTGCGGGGCAGTTCAGCTCTTCACGACGATGAGAGACAGCAACGAGCAACGAGCATACAACAAACAGACATTCGAACATTGTGGGCGACGATGCGCTCCGTTCACATACGGTTTTATCTATAAACCCCTATACCCGACTAATGATACGAACGGAAATTATCGGAACCCCGAGCCGACAGTATATACATTTATAGTAATCACTTAATAACATATTCTGATTTGGATTTACTCTCGGTAGCCATCTGATAGGACGTTCTACGGCATAAGCATTTTTAGGTTTTATAGGATTCAGAATGACTGCCAAGCTTCACCATGGAAAATGCACTCAACATTCAACGCATCGGATACTACATTCGACATGTCATATTGTTCTAATATGATATGATACCGAAGGCCATGGCAGTGAAACAACGCTGTTAGGGCCAAGCATGGGAAGGCGCGGCATACAATGGCTGCTGATTGCTGGCACGGGCTGCACAATCGCTTTTCATCTCATTCGATTCGCAACAACGGATTCCCCACTTGTCAAGTTCGTCGTACATGATTCATCTTTGTCACAGAAAGAAACAGTCAACACTACAGCGCTGCCAGTATCCGTAGGAAAAGACTTCTCCCTATACGAAACTTCCTCACCAAACTCATCGGAGCGGGTCGTAACGTTCATGCACATTGGCAAAGCTGGAGGAACGACGATTAGGACGATTCTAAGGGCTGGTTGTGTCGCACGAATTCCACGGCAACGTCAGCCTTGTCTGGATAGCCTTCCACCCAGTAATCTCAGCGACGCGGTCAAGGGGTCATCACACTGCCTGCAACACCACCCACACCGAAACATTGTCCACGAATCCAACAGTTATCTCTACAATCTCCGTCACCCGCTCGATCGAGCCGTGTCTTGGTACAATGCGGAAATCTACAAGGTAGACTCTTGCACGAGAACGGGCCAGCTGCGTTCTCCGAACTGTGGATTAGTTCGTGCGATGAACGAGGACCCTAATGGTTTCTCGGCGCAGTTCTTCAGGCACTGCTTCCCTACTTTAGAGGACTGGGCGAATACTACGAGTGCAACAACGACCACGCCCATAAAAACGACCATCAACTGCACACAGCTCGCGAGTGACACATTCCAAGGGAATTTCGACCTGAATTCTTCGACAGCATCAGCGGCACATATGATTGCCAACATTCGACGGAACTCCGATATATCCATAGGCCAAAACCCCGGCAAGGAGGTGTTGGTCGTCCGTACGATTCACATGTGGGAAGATCTGATAGACTTGGAAAAGTGGCTCGGTGGACACGGAAACTTCGGAAGTATGGGAGGCCAGGCGGCCAACACGAAAAGGGTTGACAAGAAGCACCGCTCGGATGTTTTCTCAGAATCAGTGACGAGGAAACTTTGTTGCATTTTGGCAGATGAAGTGTTGGCGTATAGCGATCTAATTCATGCCGCCGCCAACTTGAATGACACGGTCAAGCGGGAAGAGCTTTCTTACTTGGCGAACCATTGTGGGGCTAGCTCTTGGTCGGAATGGATGCTGTCGTGTGGCGTTTCGGCCAGGAATAGCCGGCATTCAATCAGCTCCTCGTCACCTGTGATGATGAGGAGTTGACGATATTTAGAACAAGTTTGAAAGTGAGTTTGATTGTTTCTCACGAGCGAGCGAGAGTGTGTGGACTCAAGGAAAAATACGTAGGATATATACCAATAGACACGTGTGTAGGGTTGCAGTACTCTTGTCTACCTGGTACTATCATATACAATCGCGCCCGTGTGGGTCATCGCACTCTTTCACATTACAACGAAGTGAATGAACCATGTCGAAGTCACCGTCGTTGCGCCGCATCCAGGCGGACGTTCGCGAACTTGCGCTTGATCCTTCCGATCGATACCATGCCTCTCCGCTGGAGGATGACATGTTTGAATGGTGCGTGGGAAAGGAGCACGAAAAATGAGGAAAACCCGGCTCTGCCCGCTCACACTCATATCCGGGCGTCGTGTGAAATCTTTCTCCATTTATATGAACCACTTTCTTAGGCATTTCACCATTCGAGGAGCCGATGGGACAGACTTTGAGGGAGGAATCTACCATGGAAGGATTCTGGTAAGTCATTGTGATCGGAGAAACGAACTGTGACTCCCGTTTTGCACCTCACCTCGCGTCGCATCCGTCGGTCCACGCAGCTTCCTCCTGAATATCCGGTAAGATGAAAAGGCGCAGGAGCCATCCCGGCACGACAGATTCTTACGTTTTTCTCGCCCTTTTCTTGTTCTTCAGTTCAAGCCGCCTCATATTATCTTTCTGACTCCCTCTGGACGATTCGAAACGGGTACGAAAGTTTGTCTTTCCTTCAGCGCCTATCACCCTGAACTCTGGCAACCGGCTTGGGGCATTCGTCTCATTCTCGAGGCACTCATTAGTTTTCTTCCGACGCCTGCGGACGGGGCGATTGGAGCTCTCGACTGGACTTCGAGCGAACGCAAACGCCTGGCACAAAAGAGCGTAGTTTTTCTTGTCCCCGCTGTGGAAAGGTCGCGGATCTATTGCCCAAACTCAAGACCAAAGCAGACGGCGAAGCTTCCCGAAAGACACAGCCGAGATTTGCCAAAGAGATCGAGCAGTTGCGCATGTTGCAAGCGGCGACGGAAGGAAAGAACAAGCAGATGAAGGCGGAAGTAGCAGGTGAAAAAGGCGACGAAGCGGAAGCGGAGGTTCAGAAAGAGGATACGGAGGGTAAGGAGGACGCGCCTTCATTGGACGAGGAGACAGCTGCAGAGCAAGAGGTCGAGGCTGAAGTTGCGCCTGTTGCTCGACCAGCCGAACCACCACAAGAAGAATGTGAGACACTTGTTGCTGCTCGCAGCGAGAGACGGAAGAGCAGCCGCTGATACCCGAGCCTGCCGCCGCGGAGGTGGAACAAATAGCTCCCCCAGGCGGCCGTTCGAACGCATCGTGGCTTATTGATCCCATGCTGAACGCAGCTATAGTTCTGCTCGCTGTAATTTGCTACCTGCTTGCGAAAAAGTTTTCGGACCTCAAGGACGAACTTGCTTCTTTGGGCTCGCAGTGAAATAGACGAACCGCTGCTACAGCAATAGTCAATTTAGTTAAGATCTTTCACATTCTGTCGAATCCTTCTTCCTCTTGTAGCTGAATCACGCCATCTTTGACAGAAGCGATGCGACAGAGACTGCGAATAGGGACATCGAAGCCCGAAAGAGACTGCCGGCCTGCATCGTAAGCCTTCTCTAGAAGAACTCCAACCCCGACAGCCGTAGCGCCCGATTCGGATATGATCCTCATTAGAGCCTCCTGACTTGCACCACTCGACAAAAAGTCATCGACAACCAAGATCCTATCCTCCTCTTCCAGATGCGACTTGCTCACCAACAATTCGCGATTCTTTCCAACAGTCTTACTCGAATACCCCGCCTTGAAGGTTTCCGCCATGACAACATTTCGTTCCTTTCGCGCGTAGACGACAGGAACCTGCAAGTACTTGGCCATGGGCAGAGCAATTACAAGGCCCGTCGTCGCTACTGTCAAGATCTTGGACGGCTTTCGATCAACAAACTGATTTGCCAACTCCTTCGCGCACTCGTCCATGAGGTTGACATCCACCTTCGAATCCATGAACTCCGACACATCAATAATGTCGTTCGGTAAGACTTTGCCTTCTTTCAGCACACGATCTCGTAACTTGACGCTCGCTGCACCGTGTCCCTCCAGAGCGTCACTGACCCGCTTCCTCAGCCACTTCTCGTACTCGAGACCAAAGGTGAGCTGCAGTGTTGTGCAGAGCTGATTGACGGCGGCGGCTACTGGAATGAAGGTCCGGACCGAGTCGGCGAAGTAGATATCGATATCTGCCACACCATAGTCGTAAAGTTCGATTTCTCCATCATAGTAGCAGAGGCAGGTCCGATATCGCGTCACGCGGGTAGGCTCTGATACTGGTTTGAGAGCTTCTACCATATAGTCAACATGCATCCCAACGTCATTGAATCGATATCCCGAGATGACGCGCGGGTTGGCGTTGGTAATGGCCTTGCCGGGCGAGCTCCTATTCATTGAAAGCGCTACCGGCTCCACCTCAAACGATGTTCTGGAAGCAACACACGGAAGGCCTGTCACATCGTACACTTGTCGTGCCTTGAAGGAGGCCACATCTTCGATGCTAGCAAGTCCATCTTCCACAGAACCATCCTTCCAGTCTCCAAAGTTATCTGCAAATTGAACCCCGTAATTGCGAAAGACTCCCTTCAAGTTCTTGAAGCACACATTGTCGATAGCACTGACCCACATGCGATCGAATCCTTCGACTTGATCCGGAGGGCGATCGAAAAAGGCCTTGGCTTTCGAACTCTGGCGCGCCTGATCCAATCGACGGCTCCGAATCTTCAGTACAGACAGACGCTCTAAGAGCTCAGCCTCAAGACGAGCAGCTTCTTCGCCATTGTCTTCCTCCTCTTGGAGCAGAAACTCCGCATCGCCCTCCACCATGCCTTCTTGCTTGCTTTCGTCAACGTCCCAGTGATCCCAGGGCTCGTCGCTCGTCATCCAAGCGCTGTCGTCCGACTCTAGCTCTTCCATTTGTTCTTCAAGATCTTGCTCTTTCCATTCTTGTTCTTCCTCTTGCATGAAATACGCCAGTTCTTCGTCCAACCAGTTGTCCTTGACCATAAAAGCAGCATACTCACTGAGCGTCGCCTCCATGCTTTTGCTGTCAAGCGGCGACATGCGCTGCAGGGGCGGAGCCATGGGCAGAGAGCTAGCAGACGACGCGTGTACTGGCGACGACTGCGTGCTGGCCACTGGCATGCCACCACTACCTGTAGGTTCGGTGGTAGTCGCCTCTCCAGACTCATCGCTGTCTGCAGTACCGCTCAACAATCGTTGTCGCTCCATTTCTTCCCAAAAGACGTCGTCGGGCGTCGCGTCAGTATCAACGGCATCGTACCAGCGGTTCAAGTCGTCCACGTCTCTTTGATTCTTTTTGCGTTTGGCGTGGAGTGAAGACACGCCACTGGAGTGTGACGAGGAGCTGTGTCGGGTGACACAGTGAGGGCTGAAGGAGGAAACCTGAGGGAGTGCCAGAATCAAGCAAAGCGTGCCTCCTCGTATTCTCTGGGACCTGAAGCGTAAGTGTGACATCCGTGCGTATCTCTTGTCGGGATACTGTAGGCTACAAACGAATGCAATCGATCAAGATGCGTGATGCCGGTCGTACGCCCATGGTGTTGGGTCGCTGTCTTCATGTCTTTCATCGCGCAAAGCAGATTTCAGATTTCAGATTGGCATGTGCGTCAGTGGATCCGGGTTTCTTTTCGACCATAGCTCGTGGAAGACCTCGCCAGCCACGTCAGCATTTGTTCCCGCGCGCACCATTTCCTGCTCGCACGTGCGCTCGCGATGACGTTTGTTCGTCCCCTTTGGAACACATTCCCACAGAGTGTTTTGGCATTGTTGTTGTCCTAGGCTTGCCCGTGCAGTCTCTGGTGGAAGCAGTGCTTTTCTTGTGTCGTTTCTTTGCCGCTCGAGTGACTTCGATTGGAACGGAACGCATACAGTTCGAGTTTTAAACAATTTTCGGATCATGAGCGACGCGGAAAAACCCAGTGAAGCGAAGGAACCGCCGACCTTCAATGAGATTCTAGACAAGGCAGCCAAGAGCGCTGTTCGAGGTGGAACCGCTGGAGCGGCAGCTATGGGAGCCAATGTTGCCTGTCTCATGTGGATGAGGACGACGGTAAGCGAGGTTTCGTGTGAAAGTTTTCCAGATAGAACTATGAACTACTATGAAATATTGGAAACTGGGTGCACAATTGAGCTGCTTCCGCCTCGTATTGCTTCCCCTCCACTGGTACCGCGTATCTCACCACTCACACTCTCCTCTACTCCATACTTACTACTAGATCAACTACCAGTACAGAAATGGTACCACGTTCCCAACTGCCCTTCGTACTCTGTACGCAGACGGTGGCATTCCCCGCTTTTACCGCGGCGTCTTGCCTGCTCTGATCCAGGGTCCTCTCTCGCGCTTTGGCGACACGGCAGCCAACACGGGCATGTTGACACTCATGGACTCGTACGAATCCACCAAGGATCTCAATGTCGGACTCAAGACGGCCACGGCGAGTATGGCAGCAGCCTGCTTTCGCATCTTTCTCATGCCCAGTAAGAATCTCTTGTTGTGACGAAATTTGTCCTGTAGTATGTTTGACTGCACCATCCTCCAAAGCACTGTTCAGTATTCAGTGCACACAGTTTTGTTTCATTGCTAACCCGCCCTCGTTTTCTTTCTCTCTCGTGAAATTCAGTCGACACTGTAAAGACTACCATGCAGGTGACTGGAAAGTTCAGCGCCGTCGCCGACAAGGTCAAGTTGAACGGACCATTCGCTCTCTACAACGGAGCTCTCGCTGCCGCATCTGCCACCTTTGTCGGACACTATCCCTGGTTCTTCACGTACAACTTCCTCTCGGAAAAGCTCCCCAAACAAGATACGCAGCTCGGCGAACTCGGCCGCCGCGCCATTATGGGATTCTGCTCCAGTGCCATTAGTGATACGTGCAGCAACAGTATTCGTGTGTGCAAAGTCTACAAGCAGAGTCATCCAGAGCAGCTGAGCTACCCAGAGGTGGTGCGTCGTGTCTTGGCCGAGTCGGGAGTGCAGGGACTGATGTTTCGTGGGTTGGAAACGAAGATTTTGGCCAATGGACTGCAGGGAATTCTCTTTAGCATCTTGTGGAAGCAGTTTGAAGAAGTGTTGTTTCCGAAAAAGTAGGGATTGTGGGCCTTCACTTTACTACTGTGACAGAAGATTGTCAGTGAGAGCTACTGCTTCTTGTGAAAACAAGACCGTGGATGAGACAACGGAATAAGAATCATAGATGTAACACGAACGATGCGCTTATTCTTCAAGTGTACGTATCAGCAGCTCTATCAAGGACCCCTTTCACGAAGCCAAGGGAGCCTGGATATCCTCTTCTCCTACTACTGTACTTCTAAGCCATCTATACTACTCTAGAGAGGCATGAGGGTGTACGTCTGAGTCTCGACCTGCGAGATCCCGTCAATCGCTTTGAGTTTCGCCAAGAAGGCATCTTCCGGAGCAAATCCTTTCTCGTCCCAGGCACCAAACTTGTCCATGGGAAGGGCAGTGATGATCTGGTAGCACATTTTGCATAAAAAAAGGGAAACAAGAGGGTCATCCCAGTGAGAGACACGTACAACGCGCCGTTTCCTATATAGTTTCGCGCGTGCTCGTTGACAAAGCCCACACAATCTTGCATTGTCTTGGAAGACACACACCTTAAAATCATGACAGCCTCCACAGACGACGCGCTGGACCTTGGCACCTTCCATGGCCTTGAGCTGCTCCACAACTTCGTCAATCGCGGCCTGAGCAGCGACCAGCGATGCCTTGTCGTTGTCCTCGGACCACTTGCAACGCCATTCGCGTGCAATCGTATCAAAAACGACCCCCTTGGCGATTTCTGTCATGCTCTAGCAGTTTGTTCTTTGTACTGATGAAGGAAGGTGGGTAAACTGACGGGGCAGAGAGAGGAACGAGATCGAACACGACGACAGAGGAAGAGGTCTTGTCTCTTTTTGTCGTCTTTTTGTTGTCCGAAGATTCTTTGTCTCGCTGATAAGAAAGATTTGGAGCTCGAGACCTCGTGAACCTAAATCCGCGACGAGTTTCGATTCTTGATTTTTTCGCTTTTTTTTCGATCGAGTTTCAATCTCATCATACATCCCTGCGCCAGATCCAAGCAGCAGCAAGGCCATAGTCTAACATCATCGCCGCTGGTACCTTGTATGTCTGATATCTCTGAGAGACCTGAGACTTTGTCGTCGTGCTCCAGGTACGAGCACCAGAGTCGAGTCTAAGACGACGAAAGAGAACAAGCAAACGAACGAGAGACATCCCCTCGCTGCTCCTCCCATTTGATCAAAAGGAGCCGAAGCATCCGCCAAAACAAAAATGAAACGAAAGCTCTAGTATTTATCTGTACATACGACCGTTTGCACGGTCTGTACGAGAAGAAGACACTGCAGCTCCACTGGCACGCCACGAAGGACCTCGTCTCCAACGGGCAGCTGCAATATCCTACTTATTCAGGATATTGCGTAGGATATTGCAGCAGCCTATTCTCCTCGATCCTGATTTGCCTCCTCAAAAACTTGCGCAACGCACTTGCCTCCATCACTACCAAACTCTTGTTCTGTCGCCCGTGTGGCAACCGACCGAATACATCGATTTCGTAGTAGTTCCTGCACACGGCTCGGAAACAACGAGTACCCCGGAGCGCCTAGCGAGCTCCCGCGAGTCACCTCCCTTCCGGCCTTACTGTAGTAGCATTCGGCAGCCCGCGCGGCCCGAATCTCCATGGCGGCAAATGTACTGCAGCTTATACTGGAGTCTGGCTCAGTTCCACCACCCGCAGCACCACCCTGTTGCTCACTTTTTAGCTGTTCCTCGATCCTGGTTACGTGATGAGCGAGGACCTCTTCGATTTTCGCCAAAGATCGTGGTGTATTGGACGTTTTTGCATGCGAGTAGTCTCGCTGCAAGACACGGTCGCTGCATAGGACGATGCGTCTCAGCAACTGTGAAGGATCATCTCGTTCGACAAAAGCCTCTCGTCCATCACCACA
>OLMU01004039.1:0-15377 GCA_900291995.1 Licmophora abbreviata | reverse complement strand
CAAGGCGCCCTCTTCAAAGAGTCGCCACGGATAATGGCGCTTGTTGACCCAGCTGTCGGAGAGCTGTTCCACTTGCTTTCCACGAGTTGTGCGATCCCCCTCGTATCGTGTATCCACGACAGCTGTCGAGTAGCGATTCAACGACAAGCGATCGCCTTCCGGAATTCGATCCCCATGTTCGCACAGACATCCGGGACGCACGTGGTGTCGCAACAAGTAGGGAAAGGCCGCAACCATGCTAATGATGCGGCTCTTGCGATCCTTCCCGACGTCCTTGCCGTATAGATTGACCATGCGCGAAATGTTTCTGGATGTGGATAGAATGTTTTCCCATATCTTACGGCCCTCCTGTTAATTCAAAAAGTATAGAGTGAGAGATGAGGTGAGTTGACACAGTAATGATGAGTGTTTTGAGAACGAATCTACTTCGGCGTGAAAAGCCCCGAGGAATCTAATCTGCTGGGGGAGAACGAGAGCACGTACGTTGAAGCGCTGATAGGCGCTGTTGGTCCGGAAGACCAGCAAAAGCCCAAGTGCGCTGACAAGGAAGGAGTGAGGAGCAGCTCCGATGCACATGTCTGATGCAAACTTGAGAAGAGTAGGGCTCGTGGTACGAGCGAGCATCCGATGCATCAGAGATACAATGGTGCCCCAGACAGCTATGGTGACTACTGGATTCCGAATGTCACGGAGTACTGAAGACCGTGGAAGTGTAAAGACGTTGTGCAGCCAGTCTCCTGCGGAATAGCGGTTGTTGTAGAGCGGTTCGTCTTGCGGGACCTGGGATGAGGCAGACGAGTTGGAGAGGAGATTCGATCGCCCGGGACTGAAGGGGATCCCGGGAGAGAACGCATTCAGCGACGACGAAGATCTGATGGCGCGTTTTCTCCCCGCTGACTTGACTCTGGCAAAGGAGTCGGCTCCCGGAAGGACCAGAGCCATGAGAGCTCCGGCGGCGAGGAGGGTCTTTCGAGTCATGGTTCTTGTAGACTAGCGGCGTGTTGCGTTGGCGATTTCGTGTTTTGTATTTTGTGATTCAAGTCCACGTTCTCGATGACTCGACCGTTACTTCAAACGTTTGAATCTCCGTTCTTCTGTCCTATTCAATGTCTGCAAGCGAATCTCTCGAGATTCGCAGAGAGGCAAGGGTGGTTTGAATCAACTGTCGCACCTGCTGTTTTGTGCCCAACTTGTGAGTTTGTGGTTGACTCGGTGCAAGAATCTCGGTGGTCCCGGAAGATTCTGTACTGAAGCTACGGGGTGTCTATGTTGGTACGTTTAAAGTGGGTTGTCCGTCTCATTTTCAATTTGAGCCAATCCATTTTGATCCAGAATGCCGGCAGGTCTATTTCATACCAAGGATGTACATGGAAATACACGCATGCCCCGCTACAATGGATCAAAAGCAAACTTCAAGTCGATCCGTTGAGACCCACACTTTTCGCCGAAACGGCTCGGAGTCGCCGTTGGAGGCATCAGAGCCGAATACAAATGGCAGGTGGCTCGTTATATGTCTTGATGTCGTACTTCAAGGTTCTCCTATGATGTCGTATCCATCCAATGTCGCACCACGACTGAAATGACTGTGTTTTTTTGTTTTCTGTCCTTCCGTCGATGCATGCGGCGGAGACGACAACTTCGAATGCCGCACTTTCGTCGTCTACAGCGCCGCCTCGAGTCTACCATCGATCAAGGCCACTTCCTTAGCAAGGATGTAAGGATGCAAAGGATGATGCGTCCTAGCAAAAAACCCATGGCACTATTTCCTTCAAGAGAGAAGGTATCATCAAATCCAAGGCTAACAGCATGATGTCTCTACTAGCGACAAAATTCATGGATCACTTCACTTGACGTATGCCTCTACACTAAACTCGGCAATCAGATCGCCATTGGATCGTTTCATTTGAACAGTTCCCGCAAGATGCGTTCGTATTCCATCTGTGGGAGATACCGGCCCAAGTGTCTCATGGACAAAGTGGGACAGGGTTGGTCCAATGGGACATGGGGGTGTATCAATCGTATAGTTGACTTCAATGACGGGAACTTCCAAGACACAAGGGTCACCACAAAGGGGACAGGTAAACTCATACGGAACGAGTCGATCAATCTGTGACAAGAAGGAGGCAAAGAAAGTGTGAGAGAGAGTGGTAGTGCGACGTGATGTGCCCGTTGCCCGAAATGGGGCCAGGTCCCTCGCGTATCTGTGCACATTCTGCTTCCTATCATGCCTAAGTCCACGCCCCGCCCATCTTCCTTAAGCTACACACCTTGAAATCACCGTGCATTGTGTCGCCAACATTGACTGGAACGGCAAGTCCGGCAGTGTAATTGCCTTTCACAGTGTCGCCCCACGTGTAGTGACAATCGTTGTCTCCATATTGATCTTGTAACTTGCAGTGATTCTCATCGAGATTAAGATAATACGAAGCGCCAGTTTGTAAGTGCTTGATCGTCCGAGAAAAGGAAATGCCCTTGGGAACAATAAGCGGTGGGCCACCGCTGAATAAGTGAGGAGGAGACTCGGATGCGTCATCGGCAGTGACTGAAATCGTCGCGTCAGGCAAGGATTTGCCCCCCTTTCGTATATGTCCTATCTGTTCTGTTGAGAACTCAAGCGTTTGAGCCTGTCCAGTCGGCATGGACTGCAACAGCAGCATCAGGACGAACAAAGTCACGCATCGACTCGCAGCAAGCCTCGTCATGGTCGCCCTCGCCATGTGCAGTTTTTGTGGAACTCGAAAAGATTGTTTTTCAACTCGAAAACTCCGAATGCCTTTTCTGTTTCGAATGTGCTTCTAGTAGAACTTCTACAAGCGTTAAACCCACGCAGATCAGTACTGCGTCTTACGTAGAACTTGCGCGCGCTCTCTTTCTCATCATCATCACGAATCGAATCAACTCTTGAATCACAAAATTCTGAGAAAGGAGAGATCACAAATTACAACAGAACGAAGTTGTCATTCTTGTCAAGAGCAATATGGAATCGAACGATCTGCTCCTCTCATCGTCTCCCACCTCCGTGTTTATCGAGGAGAGACCGTTCGCCACTGAAGAAGAGACCTGCAAGATCAGCTTGGAGGAGTTTCTGCTGGCCCTGCCGGAAGCTATCGAACAAGGAAAAAATCAGACCTCTTTACCTGACGCCACAAAGAATGACAAGAGTAGGGACGACGATATGGAGAATGGATCAGTTTCCAAGCTCATGAAGTGAGTTGAAGCATGGTCACTTTGGACCTCGTCTCCGTCGTCACTGCGCTAGACAGTCGTCGACTGTTGACTTTTGACTCACACTTTCACGATTGTTCGAATTCGGAAAATGCACCAGGAAACTGTCACTTGATGACGAAGATCTTGAGGCATATGCTCATTTTGATGCCTCCAAGAACTATACTCGAAACCTTATTGCCAGTGATGGTCGTCTCTACACGCTCTTGATATTGTGCTGGAATCCTGGTCGCTCCTCGCCCATCCACGATCACCCGTGTGATGGGTGCTGGATGACGGTCTTGAAGGGGTCGGTACAAGAGTGTCGTTACGTGAAGGACGAGCCGAATGATAGCATGGAATGCGTGTTAGACAACGTGTATCAAGGTGAGAGTGCACGAGGCGTCCGCGTGGACTTGGTTGCTTTCGTGACATCAATGCATTGATATACACTAACGGTGGCTATGTCGTCTGGTGGCTTGTTTTTACTTCCACAGAAGGACAGCTTGCCTACATTACGGACTCCATGGGCTACCACAAGGTCGGAAATCCGACACTTACGGTACCTGCCGTTACGCTGCATCTCTACTGCCCACCCTTTGATGTATGCAAGATTTGGTTGGATCCTGAACATTCGTCGAAGCCCAGTCGGTCGTGTGTGTGCTATCATTCTGAATATGGAGTGATTGTGTGACAGAGAAGACACAGGTAGAGGAGAGAGTAGATATGTCTTGTTAGAAGTACTTGTGCTTAGTATGATACGAAGTAGCGATAAGTGCACAAACAAGAGAGCTTGTGTTTGCTATGATATTCTGCTCGCGTAGAGCGACCGGCAGCTATTGCGACTTGTGAATAATGATATGTTCTGTTCTTGGAAAGACGCGTGCGTACCTACTGTGCATGAGGGCCTATACTGGTCTATCGCTCACCATTTACAAACTACGAGTACTGGTAGAAGCACACGCCTCGTCGGCTTCATCAGACTGACTGACTGACTAGTCGAGTCGCCGTCTAGACCTATGTATGATACAGTCTGTCTGTTTATACCGGGACCAAACAGCCAGCAACGCGCACCTCGCGCGCGACAGCTTTTGTTTTCCCGCCATTGAAATTCCAAAATTGACACCCCCCGACCATGACGACGACGACGACGGGCAATATCAGCAAATCTAGCACACCGGCGACGCCTGCAGCGGCATCCACTCCACGACTGAGCAATGAAAGCTTTGTCCATCTGTGGGCGGGATTTCGTAGTCAATCGGAACGAGTCATTGCAGAACGAAAAGGCAACGATGCTACACGTACTACTCAGAGTCGTCCTCCTAATACTTCCCAACAAGCACCCATCAAGCATCACCGACAAAAGATACTCGGTCTTCTGGAAGCCATGACGAAACTCATGTTTGGTATTGACGAGACCAAGAAGTCCATTGCTGTAAGCATGGGGAGTATGGAACTGATAATGAACCTGCTAGACAGTGCGGGTGCAATGTCAGCAGGTTCCGACACAGACAAAGATTTAGACGACACGGACGTGCCATTGGAAAAGCTTTGGATGAGTGGTCTCAAGGCGATCAAGTGTTCCGTGATTCGAAACAAGCAGGGACGTGCTAGGTGTCGTTCCGCAGGTGTCTTTTCCTTCGTTTCGTACATTCTGCAAGAGTCGTTGAAGACTACTTCCCCTGACAATGAGATTGCGTCCCTATCGATTGTCGAAGAAGGCATGACGACTCTGTCGGCCGTGTGTCTGGGTGATGACTTGAATGCCTTACAGGCAAGTAGTAGTAGGAAGAATGGGGTCGAGTGTGCATGAAACAGCATGATCTTGCCTACGATGAAGAGAAATTGGTTGCTTTGCCAAACGCGCACACATCTCACAATTGCAGTTTATGGTGTTTACAGGCCTCTGTGCAACTGCGTCACCATGTGGAAGAAGCATCTTCCAAGTACACGGAAGAACGCTTTGCCAGTATGCAGCAAAAGGTAAGGTACCTAAGCGCCTTGTTTGATGCTATTCAAACGGAACAAAAGGAACTCTTGTTGGATGATGATTGGAATGACGGCAAGGACTTTTTCAAGGAACTAGTGAAAGCGGAACAGGAATTGCAGAGTGCAACCAAGAGGATGAGCGACGACGCTACGACTGATGACGCTGTTTGGAATCAAGCGGAGGAGGACTGCACGAGTGCACTGAATCGGATCGAGCCATGGACGAAACACACTCATCTCTTGGATACACTGGTGTGCTCGTTGCGCACACAGCGAGCGACAGTGCGACTGCAGCATCCAACCGGAAGAGACTACGATGGTGTGTTGGAGGATGCCAATGCCGCGTTGGAGTATGAACTGCCGCCCGAAACGACGGCTCGTATCCATACGATGCGTGCAGACGCGTATCAGGGTATGAATCAAACGGAGGAGGCAAGGGAAGCTCTGGGGAAGGCCAAGGTGGTGTGTCCCCAAGATGAGAGCATCCAAGCGAGACTGGAATCGTTGGAACTGAGCAAAGAGAAGAAGGAGTCACAACGAGACCCGTAGCAGCAGCTAGCTGCTACTTTATCATAAGAAAGAGTATATACGTGCCTACTGTATCTCTACATCAGACTCCAAACAAAACACACGTCTATCCAGTCCTAGCTTCGTTAGACCGGATTCGGTGTAGACACATCCGTCCCGGAAGTCAGTCCTGCCGTCGGCGGACGGTAGATTTCACCAATGTCAGGATGGATAAAGACAACGACGAGGTGACAGACTCCCACCGCCAGGTAAGAGACACCGGTGGCAAGCGTCAAGGTCTGCACATCATTTTCATTCTTCAATCCCAGTGTGAGAAAGGCGACGAAAATAAGGTAGAGTCCTTTGCCCTTGAGTCCATACATGAATCCAAAGTTTCGTCGAATTCCCTTGTTGATCCAGGCAACTCCCATCCACCACATGAGTTCGTACATGAACAAGAGACAAGCGAAAATGACCATGTATACGGCGAGGAAGGGTTCGGAAGAAAAGGTGGAGCTAAAGTTGGAAAAGTCAAACTTGATGAGAGTGAGGATGCCCAACCAGCCCATCAAGGCGGCTAGCGCGATGTCCAGGACGGACAGACCCGCCAGGATCATGCGGGGCCGGGTTCTGTACAGAACGAGACGAACGAACGAAGGCAGGAGATCGGTGAGAGAGCGACCGGAAGAACACACGGGAGAGAGTCGCATTCGGAATTCGTTTGTCAAAAACTCGCCATGGACACTAATAGGATTCCTTTCGAAAACACTGTACAGTTAGCCACGACGGAATCTCATCTAGCCACGACCCCCACATCCTGTAGTTCCATGTGATACTCACTCGGTCGATCCTCCCGTCGCCGTTGGCGTCGCAATGGCGCCTCCTGTGCCCGCTTCCTGAGTCGTCGCGCCCATTGTGTTGCCGGGCGTTGCCCAGTCGGGCTCACCGTACCCCCCACTCATGCTGCTGATTGCTGAAAACGAGTAGACAAGCAGCAAGAGCAAGCTACTAGTATGATAGAGCCGGGAGTGCCTGTTGTTGGTTTTGTCTCTGTCTTGTGTTGTGCGTTGGATTCCTTTCAATCTCCGGGTGTCTCAAACACATACTGTAATATACGTGGTTCTACTTACAGGATTTACAGTATACAAGTCACGTAGAAACCAGAGCTCGTCAGAGGAATGCCATTGAAATTCAAACGGCACTTCGCGAGATGGCCGTTGGTCGTCGCGCCGTTCACACTAAACACTAAGCATCCTCGACCAAAACGACGAAGGTCATCGCCGCCGTTCCTCACCCCGCTCTCTTGTCTGCGTCTCGCTTGTGTCCACACCCCCTCTTGCTATCCTACTCTAGTTCGCAGCCTATCATCGGAGAGCATGGCTACGAGAACAGAAAGTCGTCGCGAAGCTACCAAACGGCAAATCATGGGAGTCTTGAACGATCCTCACGACACTACACGGACGAACCATCCTCCTCCGTCCAACAATTCGTCGTCCTCCACTCGCATTGACGGAAGCAATCCAGAACACGTGCGCTTGCTCATTGCCGATATGAAAGACCAGCTGCAGCAGCAGAAGGAACTGCTCATTGCGGAACGCGACAAGGGCAAGGAAGAACAGCACTATGCGCACTCCTCCAACATGATGAAACTCACCAAGACGGTCAAGAAAATGACGATTGCAGAATTTCAGCGAACCTATACCTGTGACTTGATACCATTGATCCTGGCACAGAGTATTACTACTTCTACTACTAGTAGTAGAACTAGCTGCGCTAAGGAGATTGCCGTCCACAAGGCGGGAAAGAAGCGGATTCGTCAAGACTTGGAAACTCCCGCGCCGACCAAGACCACGCGTGGCATGATGACGCCGTCCACCGTTCGGACGGTGCAGCGAGGAGAGCAAATCTTGTACGTGGTAGTTGGACTGTTGTGCGTCTGCAAGTGTAAATTTCGTTGGTTTGTGTGCTCACTCTCGTGTTCCTCCTCTGCCGTGTCTTACAATGCATGCAGTTCCAAGAACGGATCGCCCGTGGATCCCGTCGATGAAGGCACGTTGGTGGCGACCGTCTCCAAGAAGCGCCGCGGCAAGTCCTCTATTGTCTTTGATATCAATGTAGGGGAGGGTCGGTACATCAATCTGGCGGATCCTGGGACTGTCCAGCACTTGGATGACACCATGAAGACGGAAGCCAAATCGCAGCTCTTGGCCATGCAGGAACAAATGGCAGCGCTCATGGCGCAGTTGGAAACTGGATGACGTGTGGGGATCAGGAGATAGACTACGAGAAGTTTCCTAGAACTATAACTTGTTGCAAACATTAAAGGTCTAGAGAACCTTTTTAGTAGTATCATACACACACAGTAGCTAGTATCATCTTGCAGCGCACTTCTCCGCCTCAGGTGGCACAGACTTGATGTCGTGCGGTCCTGGACTCTTGGGGAGCACGACCGGCTCGTCCTGGAGCCATTTCCTCAAGAGGTCAATGGCAAACTCGAGTTGCTGGTCCTTTCCATTGTCATAGAATATTCTTGGATTGTTGTCCACCTCGAAGTCGGGTTCGACTCCTGTCATCTCCACGCCGCTTCCCCAACCGAAATTATCGTTGTACGTTCCAATCTCTGGGGCCTGCAAGACGAGACGACAAAAGAAAGGCAATCAGTCGCAAGATTCTGTTCGAACGCCTTACACAAGATATGTGAAACGGACTTACTGTAGCAATGCCACCGTCAACGAGGTGATTGTCCGATGCCAGCCAGACGCCACCTCCCCAGGTTCGCTTGCCAACCAGCTTTCCAAGACCGAGTTCCGATACGCCACGCGAGAACCCTTCGCCATCGCTCGACGTGTGCTCGTCAATGAGAACCACAAGATGGCCTCGGAAGGAGTATTGTTCGTCCCAACTGAGTCCACCGTTTGTAAGATTCGTTGCACGGCCCTGGAAGTAGTCCCAAGGCTTGCGCTGAAGAATGTCCAAGAGCCACGTATCGATGTTGCCACCACGATTGTGACGCACATCCACAATGAGAGCTTGCTTGTTGTAATCGGGGAAGAAGCCACGGTAGAAGGCGTCGATATCCGTTGGACTTCCCATGGCCTGCAGATGGACGTACCCCACTGTGAAACCAGCCGCAGCGGCCAACTGCCTTGCGAGCTGTCGTGTCTGCCATTCCCACGCATTGTACAGAAGAGCTGATGCTTCGTCAGGCGAAATCGGTACGACGATAAGGGGCTCTGGGATCAGTTCGGCAGAATCGGCTTTGCGCCTCGACCCTTCCGGAGACGGACGCGCAGATGCAAGCCGTAGCACCTCGAGGCGGACACTGCGCCCGGCGGTGCCGCGAAGCAACATGTGAATATCGGGAACCCGCAGAACGCTTTCGCCATTGACACCGACAATTACATCTCCAACTTGCAAACCGCGCTGTCCCGTGAGGCGCAGAGACTGGTCGCTCAAGGGACTGTAGACAGGACTGCTGTCAATCAGGTTGAAGTCGGGATCCCGTTCTGGGATCGAAGTAACGACGTAGCCCTTCCACTCCGCAGATCGGTCCAGTGTCGCGCCAAGACTGCCCACTTCGTGGATGCTGTCAAGGGTTGTGTCCCCATGCAATGGCGACCTGTACTCGCCTCCATACACAAAGACATGAAGAGCACTGACCTCAGCGGCCATCTGTCGCAACACATCGTCCAGCTCCTCTCTCTTAGCACATCGTTTGACCAAAGGACGATACCTTTGGTGGATTCCGGTCCAGTCAACTCCATGCATGTTGACGTCGTAGAAGTAGTCTCGGAGCAGTCTCCACGCGTCATCGTACATTTGCTGGTATTCCAGTGCTGGCCACACGCTCATCGCCAGTTTGTCCGTGTCCGCAATGTTCTTGTGCAGCTTCTCGTCTGCGATCAAAGACGCAAGCCCCTTTGCAGTATTTTCAACAACGACTACCTTTGCAGGTAGAATTGACATCTCGCTCGAATAGACAAGAACGATATTGTTGCGTGTAGTGCTAACATCGTAGTTCGAAAGGAATCGCCCTGGGAACTGAACTGCCATGGGCTCAATAACATCAGAAGGAAAGTCGCCAACAGAAAAGATCTTGAGACCTCCATCTTCAATCAGTACCAAACTGGGATCGTCCGTAGCCTGGCATACAATCGTCGAGTATCGTCCTTCAGGGATATTGCCGAGTCGATAAGCTCTGCGCGCGAATCCAAGGTCGGAAGACTCACCAAATTGGATCTGCAAGTCCTTTGGAAAAACGGATGGCTTCGTCTTGGCCTCCACTGACTCTACTGGAGACTCTGATGGCGCCGGCGAGGGATTCGAGTCAGAGTCCACGGTAGCGCTAGCCCCTTCGGTAGCTGCCATTGACTCCAATGTCTGTTCCAAAGCCAAAATATTATCGACCCACAGTTCTCCAGCTCCACCACCCGCAAAGCGACCAAGAGACGGAGTGAGGGGGCTTCGTTCGTCCTCGTCAAGCACCAAAGGCAGAGCATACACGCTCAGTCGAGGAGGGAAATGTGGATCTGGCCGTCTAGACCCCCACGGACTACCAACGTCCGTGACAACGTCTCTATCACTCAGAAAGTAGAGTGTCGACGCTCCAGACATCGAAGAAGGCTCTTCGCCAGTAAGCTTTGCAAAAGTCGCGATCTGCCCGGCAACCTTGAAGTCCAGCGCAGCTTTCCCCCAGTACGGGTGTTTCGAATTGAATCTGTCAGGAGTAGCCTGCACGATCCGTCCGATCGTCACATCTGACACGAGATCTGGACCATCTCGCTCTGGTTCTCCGCAGTCGACAATGCTAATGATCTCGAATTGATTCGCGGCGTTGTGAGCAATGGCCAGGTATCTACCGCCAGGACTCCAAGAAAGGCCTACGCCAATACCGACCAACGGCTCTCCTTGTTCATTCCGGTCAGGCAGGACCACATACGGCGACACGGTCTCGTTGTGATAGAGAGGCAGTGACATGACGCAGATACGTCCATCTGTATCAGTCCACGCAAAGCGTCGGCCGCAGGGACTGACCACAACAGACCTGGCGTCGACACTTCCCAGCCCTCCTTCTCGAACACTTCCGCCACTCACACTGCCACCTAAAAAGGGATCCGGCAGGTCTTTGACGTCCACAAAGCTTGGCGCACTATCTGACTGAATTTCCATTAGATAAAACCCATGCTCGGCAGTTGCGCTCTTGGGGTCGGTTGCCAAGACCAAAGCCAGACGTCGAGCTGTTTTGCCGTTCTCAAAGTAAAGCGGTACGTAACTCGCCGCCAGTACTCGCACCATGCCCCCGGTGGTCGTTCCTGGAGCTATCCGATACCTTCGAGCCGGCAGGTTCATTCCTGCTCCAGCGTATGGTTGTTGATTCTGCGTATCTGCGACGACAGGGACCGAAAAAAGCTGACCCCGCACACCCATCAGAACAGCTGTTGACCCAAAGGCTGTCCTGTACACATCTGTCGACACCAAATGTCCTGGAATCTCGACCGGCAAAAGGCGTTCCTGGTGCTCGTGAAAGTCCGAGTACACGACCACAGGGAGCTTCCGAATTTCTGTTGACGCTGGAAGCCGTCTTCCTTTGCTGTCTCTCCGATCCTTTCCTGACGCATTCAGTTTCTGTTGGATAACATTAGCCGACAAGACGTGAATATCAGCTCCAATGCGCAAAATAACATTGTTGGTTACAGGATCCAGTGAATATTCCATGAGCGACATGCCATCAAAATCGCATGAAACACTCGTCAGCTGTACAAAAGTATCCGCCATGTTTCCGTTCCCATACAAGTCTCTCTCCATGGGCAACTGCACTGCCCATAGATTCGTCGTTGCGGGAATCCAGTCCTGCTTTTCATTACTCCACAGTCGATCACTCATAAACAGTAAATAGGGCTTTCGTGCCCCGTTCGTATAGATCTGAGGAGCCTTGCTCGTGCCATTGTAATGAGTCGTCAACTCGATTGCCTGTTCGTGTTCGTGACAGTAGGCCCACAACGACTCAGCCGTTCCTCCAACGTACCGAATCGTGGACGACGACTGCGAATTGCGTGTAAAGTACAAGCACGCATTCGTGCCAGAATCCCACACCCCGTCAATGGCTTGCGTCAAGGGGACAGGTTGGATTTGGAGGACGCGAAGTGGAGCGTGAGACAAGGTTCGATGGGGCTTGTCACCCTCGTCGTTCGCTGCTCTCTTATCGGGCTCGCCCTCTGTTGCTTGGCTGGAGGAAGGCTTTTTCGGTGGTCGTGAGTCCGTCCCCTCTTGGGCCAGAGACAATTCGTACAGTCGGACATCCGGAAATCCCACTTCGATACTACGCGCTGCAAAGACAAGGGTAAGACCATCGTCCTTCCACCCCACCACTTTGGCGACACCATAGGGTGAATCCATGTAGGTAAGTCGCATGGCGGCACTTCCATGATGCGAGGCTCGTAAGTCCAGCAGATAGACTTCCCGGCGTCCCACATATGTAGCCGCATAGGCAATGTAATAGGGAAAGACCGGATTGATGACGGGCGAAATGACATTTCCAACCGTCGTGGTCAATTTCATGGCTGCAAAAGTAGTAGAAGTAGCAGAAGTGCTGTCCACTCCAAGTTGACTCAAGTACAAGTCGCCTTCACTAACAAAGACAAGAGTATTGTTGACAATGTTGGGCTGGGACAAGAAACCGAGTGCATGAGATCCATCGTCTCCAGCAAAATTATCAACAGAAGTCAATGGCGGCGACAAGACAGCTCCTCCATACCAGTCGGCCGTATTCGGATCGAGATCAAAGGGATTATACGAATGAAGTGACGCTTCGGGATCGTAATGCAGTGACTTGGATGGCAAGCCGTCGTCGGCATGCGCTTGGCTTCCTTCCACGTCATCGATCGGATGAGGGAAATAGTCGTCATCGTCGTCTACGTAGTTCGACAGATGAATCTTGGGAGGAAAGTAACCCTTCTGAATGCTCAGTATCAGCATCACCACACCGATCAGTCCAAGAAGAAGATAACACAGGACTTTGAATATACTCGTGGACGATGAGGAACCACCAGCATTGTTGTCCCCCGATATTTCCGTATCGGTAGTAAGCGGGTGCGAGTGTGCATTCTTAGGTGAGTTGGGAGCAAAGGCAGCCATTCTTCGTCGCTGTTGCTCGATTGCATACGCGTGAGCATGATCATCGATGCGATGATGATCATCCAGTTCGAGATCCACGTCGTTTCTCGGAATCTTGGCGTACGTGGGAGTACTGTGATTCTTAATAGTTTGACTCAGTCCAAAATTACGGTGACCGTTGGAAGGAGAAGCAAGAGGATCGTCCAGTCGTCCGCCGCCTCCGTTCAAGGGATAGACATCTTCGTCATCGCCACTGTGGTCCATGCCAAAGCTTGTATGATTGACGGACGGGACGTCTTCGTAGCCTCCCCCACCGGCGCTCAATTTACCCGTTCCCATTGTATACAAAATTTGAAACTTTGCAATTTCAAGTCGTCGACCGGCAGAGAGACCCGAAAGAAGCAAACTATGCTATCTCAATGCTTTGTGCCACGAATGCAATACTATACTGCACGCAGAAGGGTTCACACGAGACTGTTCGATGTCGTTCCCACGTTCACTTGCACAACAATGCTCACACGGTTTGTTGCTGGCTGTGTAGTGGTTACTAGTATTAGACAACGCCCGCTCCCTCAAAACTTCAAACTCGCTCTTGGGCGGAATCTGAGTGAATCTCCGGACACTGTACAGACTGTCCCCTGGTGTTGGGCCAGCTCAATGACCAGACGATTATGCTTTGGGCCGGTTTAAACAGTGTCCTGACATTTATTGGTGTACCAGGGTCTTGGGTATATTAAAATGTATTCAGTCTTTAGGACTGTGATTTACCGAAAAGTGGCATAGGCGTGCAAAAAAAGGGGCAAAACAAAAAACGCAACATAAAAGTGTCTCGCAAGGATAGTGTCGTTTGTTGGACTTGCGGTGTGTGGCTTGTCCATCTCTCCTATTGCTACTACACCTCTGGAACCTTTTGTACTTCCATCATGGACTCTTCTTTACATCAAGACTTGCCGTTCGATGACTTTTTGCCTTCGCGATGGCGCAACGACGAAGATGACTTTCTTCGCAACAGCAAGCATCATCATCATCACAGTCGACCGACGACGACAAGTAAAACTACCAACAACAACAACAACGCTAGTAGCAGTGTTGCACAAGTACAGGCATCCAAACTTGCGAGTGATCGATCCATGTCGACGGGGGGGACTCACATTATGGATGAAGACTATCAGACGGGAGCGAGTTCCGGCGAAGAGGATGCAGCAGGTACTACGACTCGACGACGAGGCGGCGAACACAAGAAAGATCATCGTCATGCAAACAAGGAATCGCAAGGAGCTTCCACAAATCAACAGCGCCTATTGGTTTCTAGGAAAGAAGCGCTCAAGAATAAGCCAACATTGGGCAGTCATCTCCTGGGCTCGTCATCCAGCCTCGACATGATGGCGTCGACCCACTCAGGCCTCGCATCGATTGCGGAAGAAAATGCAGGTGAAAACGACGCCAGTACTGCCTCGGACGATGACTTTCATACGGTCAGGTCGGGAAGTCCACCTATTGACGACCGTGATAAACAGTTCCTGGAAAGTATTCAAGATGAGCCCCTTTTGGAAATCAACCCACGACTCTCGCAACGAGACAACCACCACAACAAGACGCCCGCTCCCGTACGACGACGACGGTCGTCACTCATTGTCCCACAAGGAGGATCTCATATGCTCATGACGAACGAGCCGACCACCACAAAGACATCCAAGGAGAGAGACAGCAACAAAAAGTGGAAGAAGCCAGCTTGGGCTAGTCGTGTTGCGACTGGTCTTGTCCCAACAACGCCTGATTCAAAAAATGCCAACAACAATACGCTTGGTAAGAAGAAGGGCCTGTTGGATTCTCTCCTCGGTCATACACCGCCCTCTACCAAGTCAACAAGAAATCCCCGCAATCTCTCCCCCATGGACGAAATGAGCGTTGGCGCGGAGTCCATGAGCTCTCAAGGAGCTCACCTACGTGGTGATCTTCGTCAATCGCTCCTGCGGATGAACTCGGTCATGAATAAGAGTGCCACCTTCAGCATGACACCAGAAGAGCTACAAGTCCGAGAGATGCGACCGTGGCGCAAACAGTCGCAACTACGATCGGCTAAAGTTTCCATGCAATCGGCCGCACTTGCTGTGCAAGCCGAGCTTGAAGAAGAAGAAGAAGAGGAAGATATCGACGATGGTCGTGACAGCAAGTCGGAGGTGGATAGTGTGTGCTATCAAATTCCCGACGAGTTTCAGAGGACTCCGCAACCGCAAAAGAAAGAGGGTGTTGCCTTTGACGACGTATGGGGCCCAGGCGGATCACCGCAAGAGATGGATGAAGCTCCGAAAGAGTCTCGTACCGATATACCGTCGTTACCATTGGCCTCGCGCCAGACAAAGGAGCGGGCGAGCAAAGACGTGGAAGAGGAGTCGAAAGGAAAACGCGAAAAGCATGGTGATAGGAAGGAAAAACAGAACAAGAAGGAAAGAAAGTCTAGCAAACGGCTTCAAAAGGAAGTTTCTAACAATCGGAGCACTTCCTCCGATATGAACGCCGAGTCTCAGAGCAAACAAGTTGACGATGAGTTTGAAGACCTGTTT
>OLMU01004034.1:0-10840 GCA_900291995.1 Licmophora abbreviata | reverse complement strand
ATCCTGTGCCAGGGTCGCCAAATTCCGGAGGGACCGCTGCACACGTCCCGCTGTAGTGCTACTACTCATATTGCTCCTCGGATGTGCGAGATACGGCACCCGATCCAACACGACGACTCGATGCGGAACAAAGGTAGCACTGTTACTACTATTCTGGAGATCATAGCGTTCCATCACAAAGTCGACAAAGTCACCCATGAGAGTTTCATTGGCACACCTGTTGAATTGAGCATTTTCCATAATGTCACGACTCGTCCCAATGGTCGACAGGGGGCTCGTGTATCCCACCGGCACGAATCGAGCGTGTTGCAGACATGTCGAATGGGAGGACAATTGCTGCACATGCAGTACCGTGCCGCGAAACAAATCATGCCAAACTGTATCGAATGCTCCTCGTGGATGGGCATCCAAAAACAAGACATGAACGGATGGTTCGTGGCTCGTTTCGTTTTGGTGATGCCGGCTACTCCAATAGGCATTCCACAAGTCGGTGACGGTATGATAGAGATTGGCATACTCGTACCTCACCACCAGTAGGGTCAAACCATACAGTGTGCTTGTGCAGGATGACTGTATTCTAGTCGTCGTTGTCGTCGTCGTCATGTTGTTGTTTTTGATGTTGCTGTTGTCGACAAGAACGACGCTCTTTAGAGCCTTTTCCAATTCCTTATTGCTGGGATCAAAGCGACTGCTAGTACTACTAGTAGTAGCGTTCCTCCCGACGTTTTGTTGTTTGTCGTGTAGTCGTTGTACCGTAAATGCCCCAGCTTCGTACGAGACAAACTCGGAACGATATGACTGTCGTCCAAGAATGGTAGAATCGAGTGGCGCCCCCGCCTTGGCCTCGCTGTGAATCAACGATGGATTCACCATGACGTCTTGCAAGGCACAATGGGCACGACGGCGTAGTGCAAAAGTACAGCCATGTTGTGGAAAAACAAAGGCATTGACGTCTCCATGACAGTCCACCTCTCGCGATAGTTTGTATGGTTCTCCTGGTGTAGTACTACTACTTTCTTGTTTCTGCATGTGTTCCTGCAGGTACCGGAGGGGGTTGGAAGTAGCATCCGTGGTGGCATTACTGCCAGTAGTGGAAAAGGGCTGTCGAACACCGTCAGGACGAGCTTGACGCCTTGATCTTGTTGACAACTCAGTTTCATTACTAGCTCTTGCTTCCATGGGATCCGTTCCATTCTCCCAAGAAGGTATCGTCTTGAAGAACAAGTCGTCCTTCTGCTGCGCATGAGACGACGACGAGAGGAGCAAAAGTAATAAGGTCAAGAGTGTCCACACCAGCAGCAATACTGCTGCTGTCACTCGAGTACCAGGCCGGCGACACAAGCTCATCGACGTCTTTTTGTGTTATGACGCCGTTTGCGACATCGCAGCATCGTCGCCGCCACCCATCATGGTGCTACCGATGTAATAAAGGAATGTGGTTGCAAAACTCAAAATCTCATCCATTTGAGAGGTGCGCACTCCTTATCGTCAAAGGGTGAAACGTGTCAAATGTTCTATGTGTATCAGGTCGTTTCAGGTTGCTCAGGAGTCGGTAGCGCGCGCTCCCGCCAAAACACTGAGTGGGAGCTCGCCCCAAAACGTACAAATCCTGAAAAATGCTCAGCCGCGCCTTGTGTTTGTTGTTGTTTCAGTTTCCTTTCTACTCGTATGCTGCTGTGGTGATCCATTGCGATCCATTGCGATCCATCTTCGCTCGATATCAATCTCTTGTCGCTTCGCATCTCTGTCTCTTGAAAACACGTTGGATTGGTCCTCGGCGTCATGATGGAGGAGAATGGAGACGATGATGGCGTACGGAATGATGCCAGCACGGAAGAGTCGCAGCAACAACAACAACAAGAAGTGACAACGTCTGGAATTGTACTACAAGTCGACGACAGCAGTCATGATCCCGAAGCGGCAGAAGTAGCAGAAGCATCCTCCTCTCCAACACGGAAGACGACCCTTCAACAGAACAACAACAACAACAACAACAACAACACGTGCTCGATCCCCCCGCCTCTCGCAGCGAAGACTTTCGCGATGCGCTCTTGCGCTTTCTGGACCACAAAGTCTTTCAATGGATCGGAATCGTTGTACTCTTCCTCATCGTCGCCGACGGCGCCCTCTTTTTCTTCCTCCTCATGGGCTGGCATACCCTCTGCAATGATCCCTCCAAAACAGATTGCGATCCACGCAATTGGTGGTACAACTTTTCCATTCAATTCTTAAATGTACTTTTTACCTACATGGCCCTCTTGAGTATGCCCTGGCGGTGCACTCAATTCGTCCATGCCACGGGCACCTCCTGGCCGAGACGGACCAATAAGGTCGGCTATGACCTCTTCGGATTCGAGACGCGGGAAATTTGGTATCACATACCTACTTCTCGCCGTATTGGAATCAGCAGTGTGCTATTGATGAATTGCGTCACGCAGTTTGCCAATCAAGCAACGAGGATTGTCTATTCCAACTTTGACGCACAAAACAAAAGTCCAGGGAATATATGGACGAATGTGTTCTTTGGGAGCAGTATGATATGTGCGGGCATCGGTGGAGCCTGGATGATTTACGAAGAACATGTCTTGCACAAAGATCAACCGGATGCATTTCCGCCCTCGGTCCTTGTTATGCTCAAGGAGTATGCACAGTTTGTTGCGGAAAAGTCATGTTGCTGCTGTGCAGTGTCTACTACTACTAGTAGTAGTAGCAGTAGACAAGAAGAGGAAGCAGCATTGGAAGAAGGAGAAGCGGAGGAAGGACTGCATCACCATCCTCGTGTGGAGCTTGCGGAACAGGATGATCGAGTTTCCAATCCCCAACATGCGCACGTGTTACCTGTGGAACGTGCAAATATGCGAATGTGGGCGCTGTAGGCTGTCGTCGTCGTCGTCGTCGTAGAATGCTTTCCTTCTTTCAGTGGGAGGATCCTGTTGTAGCGTATCCTCCTCTGGTACGACGGCCTGCATATTATTGCATATCTCTAGTAGAGAGTAGTAGTTGTAGTAGAAGTGGTGGTTGGTTCTCTACACTGCCCTCCTATTCCTTCTTCCATGATCAGTAGAAGACAAGTGTATCCAGTTTCAGACTGCTTCTCTTCATCATCGTGCAAGGTAGCGATAGCAAGAACAACCAAGCACACACGACGCGCTCGTTCGCGCTTTGGATGATGGTCTTGCGCCGTCCGTCGCACGATAGAACTTTGGGCGCGCGCGCGTCGAAGGGTGCGCGCTCGCTCCGCCAAAAAAGTGAGAGTGAAGTGAGCGACGACGACCATGATGCCAAACCACAGTTCAGGTACCGCTATAGTAGGAGTCCTGTACTATAGACAGATGAGCTATGCTGCAGTCGACAGCAGAGCAATGTATGCTGTGCCTCGCCTGTATCGATCATCATCGATTCGTCGTGTGACTGTCCAGTCTTGCCATCATTTCGCTCGAGGTACGAAAGCCAAATTAGCATCATCCGTTTCGCTATTACCTAAACAAAAACTATATTCGACAAGACCGCAGTGTCGATACTACTCCATGTCTTCTTCTTCCTCGACCAAACGTCCCAACAAGGTCGCCGTGATTGGCGCTGGATCCTTTGGCAGTGCCATGGTCAAGGTACTGTCCCAGGCTTCCCTGGAACACCACGGCAGTAGTAGTGACACGGATGCTGCTGCTACCCCTACGACTGTCTCTTGGTACGCTCGTCGTCAAAGCGTTGTGGATGAAATCAACACGCATCACACCAATAGTCAATACTTTCCAGAAGGTGTCTTTGATGCCAACGTCGTGGTGGCTACGACGAGGGTCGAAGAGTGTGTCAGGGATGCACGTGTCGTCGTCGTGTCGGTGCCTTCCCTCTACCTACCTCCACTCCTACAGCAGTTTCAACAACAGGATATACTGCATCCAGACGCAGTCTTGTGTAGTGTTATTAAGAGTTTGCATTATGACGACGAGACCAAGAAGATTACGACCGCAGTCGATGACATCCAGAGTATGGTGAGTCTGGGGTGCGTTGTGACGGTGAAGATCAGGAAGACGCAGCGCCGCGGCACGTTCTCTGATATCTCTCTTGTTGTTTCGGATATTTCTCTTGTTGTTGTTTTGCTTTACTAAAGCTCCCCTACCACTCCGCGGTGGCCTTGTCAGGTCCCAACTTGTACAAGGAAATGACCTCAGACGACTCCTTTGCCGAAGCCACCATTGGGTACTACGACAATGACATTGCACAACACCATGCGGCACAACTCGTCCAGCTGGTTACCACCAGTAAGAACTTTCAAACGTCCTTGTGCAAGGATCGACTGGCAATCGAACTATGCGGTGGTTTGAAGAATGTCTTATCGCTTGCTGTAGGCTACTGCGAAGGCATGGATATGGGGTGGAATGTTCGAGCGGCCGTACTTCGTGCGGGGATGCATGAAATGAAACGATTCATTGAAAATTGTCGTGGTGTCGAAAAGGGGGATGGAAATACAGTCTTTGAAACATCGGCCGGTATGGGAGATGTGATCTTAACCTGTACCGCGGGACGAGGGCGACAACTCGCCGCAGCCTTTGTCCAAGAACACAATGGGAGTAGTAGTCCCGAAGAGAATCGTGAGAGATGGGAGGCCTTGGAGATGTCCTTATTGAATGGTATGAAGTTGCCGGATTGGCACAATGCGCAATACGTGCATCAAGCAATGGTGGATTGGGACTGCGAGGACGACTTTCCGCTGCTCACGGCCGTGTATAAGATTGGATTCGAGGGTCATGTGGCACCGCAGTATCTGATTGAGGCATTGCGAGCAAGTGTGAAAAGAGCAGGTTGTTAAGAACTATTTCGAAAATAGATAGCGACGACGAGAGTCGCGAATGTGTGTCGTTGACTTGTTCATTGCTTCAGTCAACAGTCTCTGATGCGGTTATTTCCGTTCTGTGTCATCCTACTTCATACTGCATCATGTATATATTTGATGCCTACCCCGTCCTCAAGCCCGCCAAGAATCCGCCTCCAAAGCCCGCTCCCGCCGGCATGTTGAATTCCAAGACGCTGAGCGCTTTGGAGTAGGCCGCCTTGGTGTCTTCGCTATCAATCTTTCCATCGTTGTTGAGATCCATTAGGTCGGTAAGATCCTGCTTCATGCGACTGTGATCGACTTGAATGTATCCAGTGTAACTGAGTGTCTGTAGTGTCATGAATCCGAGGCCTGATTGGCAACATGAGGGGGAGCAAGATTGAGCATAACATAGTTTGGATAATAGGCAGCGCCATTCCTTCTTTCTGCATGATAACACCGCTACTGCTTACCAAAGACGACTGCTCCAGCCTTTCCAATTTTCTTCAGAGCATACCCCGAACAGTATCCTGAAAGGAATCCGTACGACAGCTGCGTAGGCATTCCCGTTTCAATGGCTCCTTGAACCTGCGATCGAAAAAGTGCACAATTGAAGAGATTCAGTCTCTCGTTTTTCTAACTTGAACATCCAATGCGCCAATTCATCCATGTACTTACTGTTCCTCCCACTTGCTTCGCAATTTGATCCATGGTTCCTTCCCAGTCGATGGATCCGTCCTTGGTTTTCTTGATGAATTCGTTGTCTTGCGCTGGTTCGCACAATGTTACGCCTGCGGAAGTCGTGAAGGACGAGAGTCCCAAAAGAAGGGACACATTGCTCTTCGATCTCACACTGCTAGGAAAGGATCGCCGCACGAGGCGGGACGCTGCCGAAATTGCCGTGATCGTCGTCGTCATGGTGCACAGAACAGAGAGAGAATACAAGAAAGTTGTGTTGCGGCTTTTGGAATCTCGAAAGATTCGACTCATTCGACCCGATGGATGCGGAGCGTCACTGGACCCAGTAGATAGGATACGATAAGGTACATACGTGATCTATGGTACGGAATGAACGGAGAAAAGATCCGAATGGGAGTTGGTGGACGCGATAGAACATGGGTGACCATGAAGACGCCACGCACTGAATGGGAGCAGCCACCTCTCCCCATCATACGCGCTGCTGTGGTATCCACACTACTGCATAATTAAGCTGTAAAACACAATCACATTCCACAATTAGAAGTACTTCTTCCCAAACGTCAACTACGTCTCAATGTGCTTCGCCAGTCTCGCTGCTCGGCAGCGTGCCAAACGATGGCGCAGCCCCGTTGTCGTGAGAAATCACGAGATCTTCGAGACCTGTCGATTCCAAGCGAAGGCCCTTCTCGTTGGCCAAGTGGAGCAAACAAATAAAATAGAACGGCAGCGTCACATCGGATTGAGCCTGCGAGGACTCCAAGTCCTTGAGTGTGTCTTGGAAGGAAAGAGTATTGGGCTCTTCTGGAGCGTTTTCTTTCTCATGCTGCTCGTTCTCTACTTCTTCCATTGGTTCGACACGCTCCGTGACAAGGGTAGTCTCGAGCTCAGCCCACAAGTCCTTCTTGAGACGCTTCACGTCCACCTTCTTGGCGACGGTTGCGTATCCGACTTGAATCTTTTCCACCTTGCGAACACCCTCCAGTTCGCCAATGGCAAAGTCGTTGTCTCCGACGTCGTCGTCTGCGAACATGAAACCGCCACCACCACCGTCGTCTCCGAAAGATCCGCCGTCATCAAAGGCGCCGCCGAACGATTCAACGTTGGTGTCAAATCCTGTGAAAACAAACAAGTAAATGATCGACACGGTTGAGCGAAGAGCCTTTCGAGTCACCTTATCCTACACAAAAGATACCATCACAAGCTTACCAACAGTCTTGCCATTGCTGGCGTCTTGTTGTGCGGTACCGCGCATGACGGCGCTGGGACGCAGAAACAGCGTCGTCAAAGCCTCCATGCCAATACCCGCATCAGGCGGCAGCAAGTTGTCCGTCTTGCCGTGCTTGGTCATCATGGCCTTGGAGAGCTGCAGCGGATTGGATGCCCCGCGTTTCTTTTTCTTTGCAGGAGGCTGACGAAGGATATCTTGGAGATCCGGAGGCGTTGACAAATCCACGAGGACTTGCGCCTTCTTTTTCGTCTTGCGAGCCTTCTTCTTTTTCTTCGCAGCAGTTGCCTTCCGTCGGAGCGCATTTCCTCGTTTCCAATGCGCCGCACCGGCCCAGTCGTTGCCTGAGGTGAGCTTCTCAAGTGCTTCAGCGCTAAAGAACTCGTAGTCGTTGTCCTGTAAGGACGACTCGCCAGCACACAGGGCGTCCAACACGACCGCAGCTGCGGAACGCGTCGCCATGCGGGTCGGAGCCGCCTCTTCCACCACACTCTCGTTGTGAAAGCTAATGGACGAGTAGCGCTGTCCGTTCTCGTCGGCTGTGACAAAGTCGGTGAAGCCAAAGTCGTCGTCGTCGTCATCTCCACCAAAGTCAGGAGCGGCGTACGAGATTTCATCGTCGTCACCGTCGTCCATGTTGTTGTCACCGAGTGCTGGCAAAGCTTGACCCAAAGTGGCCTGCGACACGCGGCTACGTTCGAGAGCATCGTGGTGAATGGACATTTCTGCCTCCTTTTCTTCTTCTTCCGTACTCGCATAGCGACAGGACTGTAGTAAAACGTGAAAAGGAACGTGTGTGATTCGTTAGTAGCATGTCTTCCTACCACAATCGATATTGTCCATTGATTCAACAAAGACACACACACACACACACCCAAGACTCACTCGTTTCTTTGAGAGCCGACTGTTGTGATTGACAAAACCCTCCGCTTCCAAGTGAGCGTGTTCCTCACGTAAGGATCGCAGCTGTGGTACGAGCGGCAACGAGTCGACCGTAGAACCGTCCAAGACAGACGCCAGCTTGGTAGTCAAGGACGTAATGTCAATCATGCCTTCTTCTTCTTCCTTTTCTTCTTGCTCATTGTCCACATCTTCTGCTTGTTTGCTACTATCAAAGACAATGTTGCAAGCATTGCTGCCGACGCCGAGATTGACGAGCAAAAGACCCTTGGCGCCACCTTCGTCGAATGTCTTGGACATTTTGTG
Source organism: Licmophora abbreviata (assembly GCA_900291995.1). Taxonomy (NCBI): domain Eukaryota; phylum Bacillariophyta; class Fragilariophyceae; order Licmophorales; family Licmophoraceae; genus Licmophora; species Licmophora abbreviata. The sequence goes on along the minus strand of OLMU01004034.1, from coordinate 2,897 downwards.
AAAGAGGGGGTCAATATCGTAGGCCGAGTCGAGCTTGTTCATATTGAGGTTGGCTGGAAGAAAAAGGGGGTGAGAGAGGGCACACAAGCAACGAGAAACGCAAGTGAGCGACAACGGATGAAACGGTGGATCTGATCCGATCCCATCGATGGATACACGATAGTAAGAAAAAACAAGCACTCACCAACATTGGACTCGAGCGTCTCTACGACTCCCCTACGTTCGCCACCGCGCACAGTACTACGTGTCGTCCCTTCTTCGTCCTCTCCTTGTAGATGATCTTGCTCCGTCTCAGGATCGTTGTTACGGCCGCTCTTGTTCTTGTTGGTATCGGTACGATTGAGATTGGCCAAGACCTTGTAGGACGTCAAGTGAACGTCGTCGACGCGGTAGGAGTAGATCTTGACACTGGCATCCAGCGTGCAGCTGGCTTTCGTAAAGTTGACGCGTTTCTCGGATGCAGCAGCAGCGGTAGTGGAAGCCGTAGGAGGCGACGGTGGTAGCATGGACGTGGTGCTGGTACGATCGTTGTTTGTCGAAGTCACGACTCGAGGTGCTTGTTGTTCGTCCTCTTCGTCTCCTTCATCGACAAGAAACTGATCGATATTTTCAATCAAATGAAGTCCCCAGCTGTTCCCGGCGTTGATCCGATTCTCCGCATTCATACGAATGGCTCTCTTGTACATTTCCCCGAGATGCTCTTGCTGCGGCGTGTCGTTCTGATTTTCCTGATTTTCGTCGTCGTCATCCGCTTCGTCATCCTCGAATCGTCCCGTGAGACGCAAGAAATGAGCGCTCGATCGACGACGACGACGACGAGGTTTCTGCTTCTTGCTAGGACGACTGCTCGGGCGACGACTGCTCATTGCAGGACCTCGAGGAGGCTTTCCAGAAGGCGCATCGGTGCCTTCTTCTTCCTCGTCCGTGCTCATCACTGCCGTGTTTTTCGGATCGTCGTGAAGACTGTCGTCGTCGTCGTCGCTTTCCATCATTCTGCGCAATGCGGATTTCTTCCTTCTTGGCGGGGAGTCAGCAGCAGCAGCAGCGGCTGCGTTGGCAGCGAGCGTGTCCAGGACTACCATGGTCGAAGTATAAAGGCTTGTGTCTTGACTGCCTTGTGGGATGATTTTGTGGCGCGATGTGCTTCTGTCAACCCGAACACCGATTTGAATTTGATTTCGTTAAACAGAAAATGTCATTACCACGTCACATATATCCTTAGATTGCGAGGTACGAGCTTCCAAAAACATAGCAAGTCGCATGCGTCACGCAACTCGCATCCAAAATCTAAAACTCAAATCAAATCCTCTTCCCAAAATACAGGAGACGCCGCAGTGTCTTTCTTGGACCATGACGACGCAATCATTCCTACGCCGGCTCCCTGTGTGGCTCTTCTGTGTGACTCTGATCAGTAGTGTCCTAAATGGGGTACTCCAGACTCCTCATCATGTCATGGGGTTCACCGTGAAACCGTCCAGCACGGTGCAGTCGAGTCGTCATCCTTGTCGCATGATGATGATGCCATCACGTGATGACCTCATCACTGCGACTGTCAATACTAACAAGCCAGCGACTGTTCCGAAGCCACATTGCATTCATCACCCATTTGATCGCTTCAAAAAGTCCCTTGCATCAGGAATCGCACTGACACTCTTGTGCTGTTCCATCACTGCTGCACCACCTTTTGTTGCCCCCACCCATGCCGCTTCCAGTCGAGTCATTGGTGAAATCAGGGGCAGTGGACTCGTCTTCAAGGTTTGTCTTTTTTTAATTTCGCAGTTGATGAAGTCCACAATGTGCACACTCTCTTACTCTCCATACCGCGTCTCTTTCTCTCACACACACTTACTTTAGGATACGCTCACCGTGGAGTCCTTCGAAGATCCCAAAGTAAGTGACACACCATATCAGCCGGCGACGCCTCTCATGCCACACATCGTGTACGTTGTGTTCATAATAAACCTGCTTCCATACTACTTCTTACATTCACCCTCGCTCCTTCAGGTCCAAGGAGTCACACTCTACATTTCCAATTTTCAACGTCCCATTACAGAACGCCTTACCAAGGACTTCTTCACAGACCCTTCCGATGCCGGAATCGGATGCGCCAAAACGAACAAGCGCGTTAGTATTGCCGACACGATTGACAAGAGCAACAGTGGAGAAGAAGTCTTTGAGGAATCGAAATCGATCTTGTTTAAAACCTTGCGGGTGCAACGTATTTACGATGAGGAAACAAACACGGTCGTCTACGTGTCCTTCAATACCAGGTTGGATAAGAATGCGGATACCAACAAGTCGAGGTTCAAGAGTAGCATTTGTGCTGTCAATCTGAATTAAAAGTGAGAGAGCTTTAATTTCACAGTCCTCAAAATGACGATGACGTGCAGGCTAGCTTTACAATACAAGTTTCAAGTTACTAAAGCTCATCCTTGCCGAGCAACTCAAACACGTCTTCCATGAGATCCATTGGTTCCACTCCCTCATGCGCCGTAACAGTTGTTCCATCGGGTGCCACGACAAAGTAGGTTGCAAAGTTCCATGTGATACCCTTGGTCTGCGTCTTGTACTTGAGAAATTGAAAGACCTTGTGCGCGTTTGCTCCATTGACATCCACCTTGTCCATCATGGTAAATTCCACTCCCTTTTTTCGTGCAAATTGTTTGATTTCAGTATTAGTACCCGGTTCCTGACGTCCAAACTGATTGCAGGGAAACGCCAAGATCGTCACCATCTCACTACTAGTAGTACTACTGATACTACTCCACAACTCAACAAGACCTCGATAATGCGACTCGGTGTATCCACAGTAGCTTGCCACATTGGTAACGATGGTGACCTTGCCTTGAAGCGTACTAAAGTCAATGTTCGTTCCATCGATATCGCGGGCTGAAAGA
>OLMU01004025.1:0-20992 GCA_900291995.1 Licmophora abbreviata | reverse complement strand
CAACAAAGCAACGCCAACGAAACGTGCAATGATGAACCGACTACTACTGCTAGCTGCTGCTGCAGCGCTGCGATGCATCGCTGGATACACGGTGACACCGCATGTGCCTCCTAGAATCATTCAAGGCGGTATGGGCATTCGCATTAGCTCCTGGGAGCTTGCCCGTGCCGTTTCCAAGAAAGGTGAGCTCGGCGTCGTTTCCGGAACAGCCATGGACACCGTCTTTGTCCGTGCCCTTCAGAAGGGTGACCCTGATGGTGCTATGCGTCGAGCCCTCTCGTCGTTTCCTGATCAAGATATGGTGCTGCGAGCGATGGAGAAGTATTACGTGGCAGGAGGAAAAGACGAAATGAAGCCATACAAGCACCTAGCCATGTGGACTACACGTCCAAAGCAAGAGCTACTAGAGGCTACAATCCTTGGGAACTACTGTGAAGTTTGGCTTGCCAAGCACAACGACGACGGCACTCCAACGGGTGGACTCTGTGGCTTGAATCTTCTCACCAAGGTTCAGCTACCTACTATCCCGTCGCTTTACGGAGCCATGCTGGCCGACGTCGATTACATTCTTATGGGTGCAGGTATCCCTATGGCAATTCCACGCATCCTTGACAACCTAGCCGAGTGCCAAGACTGCACGCTTTCACTGGATGTCGAGGGAAAATTACCAGAAGACATGCCAACCCTCGGAATGGAATTTTCGCCTCGCAAATTTTGGAAGGCGGCGGGAAAGCCTGAACTGGCGCTAGAACTCAAGCGTCCCAACTTTCTGCCCATTGTCTCGTCCGTCGTACTAGCACAAAGCATGTTGAAACGTGCCGGCGGCAAAGGACCGACAAAGGGAATCAACGGATTCGTCGTCGAACTCTCCACGGCTGGTGGACACAACGCACCGCCCCGGGGCTTCCGGTATGATCCGTTGAAGAAATCGCACGCTGTGGATCTGAACGGGCGTGGTGAGCCCGTGTATGGACCCAAAGATGAAGTGGACATGTTGAAGTTCCTCAAGGCTTCCAAGGACTTGCCATTTTGGATGGCGGGATCCTACGGCAAGGCCGACAAGTTTGCTGAAGTCAAGGAGCTCGGCGGTGCTGGTGTTCAGGTCGGTACGGCATTTGCTCTTGCTCAAGAGGTGAGTTTATAAGTAGTCTGATGGTCATGGTGTATTGTCTTGCTCACAACTCAATGTTTGGACCTGGGTAGTCCGGCATGCGCGACGAAGTGCGACAGGATATTTTGACTCGCCTGGCTGCGGGCGACCTCGACGTCTACACCGACCCTGTTGCTTCTCCGACTGGCTTTCCCTTCAAGGTGTTGGAGCTGGAAAATACCTTGTCAGAAAACGAGGACTACCTCGCACGCCCCCGCGTCTGTAATCTCGGATATTTGAGAACGGCCTATGTTCAGCCCAGCGGCAAGGTGGGCTACCGTTGTGCATCTGAACCCGTCGACAAGTACACCAAGAAAGGTGGTACCGAGGAAGCGACCCAAGGACGCAAGTGTCTTTGCAATGCTCTCTGTGCCGACGCTGGCTACCCCCAAGTCAGCCCCCTTAACAGCAGGAACGGAGAAGCATATGTTGAACAATCGCTCGTCACGGTTGGTGACGACGTGAATGCCTGTCGTCGTTTCATGAAGCAAGATGAGGAAACGCAAAGCTGGACCTATTCGGCCGGTGACGTGATCGACTATCTCGTCTCCGAGTGGGAGGTTCGACATGCAGAGGATGAAAAAGTAAGCGGGCTCAATTTCGACTCCATGGCAATCCCTATGAACACAAAAGCCAAAAAGACGCTCAAACCCTAAGATGGCCAGGACTGCGGTCGTCTCGATGTCTCGGTGGACCCGCGAATCATCTAAAAGCTCCGCAAATTCTTTTCCTGTCTGACATCTACTCTTGCCTTCAAGGCGATTGGCTATTTGCTCTGAGAATTGCTCATCATGGACAATGTCATGACGCCCCACGTTGAAAACGCGTAAATACAGTATACTAGCGAAACGATCTTGCTTTCCGACAATGCTCGATTCCGTATCGCATGCCCAACATGTATTTTCGAATCGATGCTCTTCTCATCACAAAGATGTATTCTGATCTAAAGATGAAAGTCGGTGTTCGAGATGCGCCGACTGCATACCGGTACCGTCAGCAAGATGACACGCTGCAGGTTCCAGCAACCATGAAGCGATCTTATAGCTTTACACGGCCCACGCATAGAAAATGACCCCCAAAGTACAGGCTGTCGTGAGTGTCAGAGCCAAATAGTAGTATCCCCATGCATGTTGAGGTAATTCCCGCAACAACGCAGCCATTTCCACCACAAAGGTAGACACAGTACTGAGCGATCCCGCAAACCCCGTCTTGAAGGCGCCCAATAATACAATTGTCAAGTCACTTGTATCGCCGGCCTGCAACAAAATAGCCAGCATCAAGCTAGATATACAGCAGCCGAGCATATTGCTGACAAACGTACCAATTGGAAACCATTGCCAATTCGTAGTTTGGATGGAGCCGTTCCAGTATGAAATGCCCCATCGAGCCAGCGTTCCGAGCGGAGCAAGCAATGTTGCCAAAAAAGACGACCGATAGTTCAAGGATGCAGCGTCGGAACCCGACTCTTCTACGATTCCCCAAATAAGGAGTGCCGCTGCCACTATCAATGCTCCACTATTAACCCATCGTTCGATTCGTATTTGTTCCGTCTCGCGCTCTGTACGCCATCTTTTAACAGACTCGAAGTCACCGTTTTGGGACATCTGTTGCCACTGTTTTAACGCTTCCACATCCCACCCGGCATTATTTGCGACTTCTAATAGCTCTTGATCAGGGTCTCTCTGCTCAATCAATACGATCCGCTCAATATCATGCAATTCTTGGAGAAACGACCCACCCTCGTTAATCTGTTGATATCGATGTCGATGCGTCTGTTCCTTCCACCGTTTTAGATGATGGAACCCAGTACTACTCATGGCATCATTGTATTGGGTGTTTCCCGCTTGCATGGATGGATTCATCGTCGCACCCTGTTGCGTCAAGTCATAGAGGTACCGCCGTTCGATATCGGGCAAGTCGCGGTTCAGTCTAACATTTCGTTGTCGAGCATGGAGTAAATCTGCTTCTTGAGCGAGATCGGGATTCTGACATCGATGCAATAGTGAGGCAACATGTGTACCAAGATAGTAGGATTGTAAGGCTACCATCCACCCTACACAATATCCAAATAGAGCACTGACCCATTGGGTTCCAAGTTCCGTACCCTCTCCTGCACATATCATGACGACCATTTGGGCGTTCCAAGAAGAAAAAGTAGTCAGAGAGCCTGACAGGCCTGTTCGTATTGCGAAATGAGTGACGGTCCAAGATTGAAATCTACTGTGGCGCTTCAAAAAGCACAAATTCGTGTGTACCGGAAGCTTCTCCGCCTGTGTGTCGTCATGTCCACTTGTGAAGAGGCCCATGAGGAAGCAGCCGAGCATGTTGGCAGGCAGATCCGTAAACAAGGCACCCCCTGTCGCATTGGTATTCCCTGGGGCTGTCATACAGGGAGCCCACTCAGTCTTATTCCACTGCACCGTTCCTGGTTGATGACATGCCAAGCCAAGCAAATTTCCAATCAGAACTCTTATCGACTCGCCACCATGCTGTAAAACGACAGTGCTACGGCCTTGTCCCAAATCAACTGATGATTGACCATGCCAGGACTTTTCCCTAATTCTGGGTGTGACAACGAATCATGTTCTTCTTCTGATTCGTCGTGCCGAGGGCCGTCGGGAGACATGGTTTCGTCGTGTTCATGGTGAATTCTGTTCGAACTTTTTTGTTGTGGTTTGGCTTCGCGCACTTTTTTGCTGGAAGTTTGGAATGTCGGAATAATGTCATTTCGACTTTTCCACTTATTGAGGTCGGGACACCATCTCAACATGCTTGCCGAGGGTGAATATCATATGAATGGAGACATCAGAGAGACAGAGTGAACTCTAGAGACACTGATAGCCGATGATGGCCTATGGTATTGCCGTACGTAAGGTAGGTGCGGAGGACGCACGAGCCGTCAAAGGAGTCTCTCTTCACTTCTCTTGCAGTCTACTTCTTAGTTGCTAGTGTCCATCTCATTCGCTTCCGCCACTGGAACCGCTTCGACGATCTCTGCTTCAGCTTCCGCTTCCGCCATTGGGGCGCTTTCCGAGTGCGGCGACTTAGGGTTGGCATCCACCGCCACCTTGTCACTCTTTTTCTGTTCTTCCTTTTCCGCCTGCTCCTTGTCCCACAAAACTTCGTCGTCTGCTGCCATTCTTTCCCATCCCTCAGGACGCTCATTCTCTGGTAGGTACTTGTAAAACTTGGGACGAAGATAGAACATAAATCGCAACTTTTCCTTGCCCGTCATCCAGTCGGGACGTTCCTTGGTCGTGATATCCGCGAATTTTATTGTCACTTGTCGTGTACTGATGGTTGGATACTCTTCGACAAAGTCGTTGATGACTTTCATGCGCTCGTTTGTGCCACGGGCTGAAATGCGACGGCAAAAGTTGGGGAACAGTTCTTCGGGGATTTCCATGCGTTTATTACCTTGAGACGTGACGCGGGGGCCCAATTCGCCGTTGGGTTTCTTCAACATTTTCTTTTTCTTCGAGGTGGTCGATGGCGTTTTGGGAGGAATATCAGGCTTGCGCTTTTTCGCGCTGTTTCCATTGCTCTTGCTGCTCGACTTCACCTTGTGCCCCTTGGAGGCGGCGTCCTTGAGACGGCGTTCTTCCGCGGCAATGAGCTTGTCTCGGACTTCCAGACGTTTGATGCAAATCTTGCGGGATGTGTCGTCGGTACAAGAAGCGCATACGCCGCATTCAGGGACGGCAAGGACGGACTGGTTGATTTTGGCTTCAATGTCTTCTCCACTTGCGGCTGTCATGACAGTGAGTGCCTCGCCGCCGCTCGTGTTGGGGCCACCGGCCTTCAGCGTAATGTTGCTGTAGTTGACGTACTGCGGGACAAAATGAAAAAAAATGAGCCAAAATGTGAGCCACCAAAACAACAGCTTGATAATCTTGTCAACTTCCCGGCGACCACTCACCTGAGCGCCTCTAAGAATTTCCTGTCGGGTCTGCTCTGCCAGAGCCATGCAGCCCCGGACCTGGATTTCGATTTCACGAAGGCGGTCGATGTGCGGCTGCCTCTCTGCAGCTCGATCCCGAATGACCTGAGCAGCTTCCGAAGACACGTTACTCAAGGGCGGAGCATCTTCGCCGCGCAATTGGCATGCCCGTGCTTCGGTCTCCCACTCATCCATTTCCTTTATGGCATTGATAGCATTCTCTGCCGCAACCACGTTGGGTGGTTTCAAGTTCCGGAGCGCTTTCTCTCTTGCCTCACACTCCTTTTCCATCTGACGCATTCGGTAGTCGCAACGCTTGGCAATCATGTCCGTGTTCATCCCTTGCACCACGTGTTGAAACTTCAATGCATTGTCGTTTCTGACTTCCTCGCGTACCGAGTCCCAATTTCCATAACCGTGCTGGTTGACGGCACACAGCAACGCTCGATCCTGCTCCAGTGCAAAGTGCGTCGTACCCTTGTTGGCAAACGTCATTTCCTCACGAGGGTTGTCGAATGTCCCGATGAAATCCGATAAGAGCGCCGTGAGCTTTCGCTGCTTTGCAATCTTCTTTTCACCACGCTCGATACTCGTTCGGACACGCTCCCACTCTTCCGTCTTCAATTCTGCCTGTCCATACTTCCAAAATGAGTTGCTGTACGATGCAACAGCGTCCTCGGGCATGTCCATCTCCAATGCGATGCTCGCAATGTCGTCGCGGCCAAACTTGGCCGCCGCCTTGACGAAATGGTAAAACATGCTTCGCGTCCAGTCGCCAAAACCTTCTTCGAGGAGATCCTTCTTTTCCTGAGCTAAATCGGGCGGCAGAATTGTCCGATTCTTCTCCATGAACTCGCGAGGCGGCAACTGACCCACCTCGCGAAGCTTGCCATACATGTGAAACTCGTGAGTGCCCAATTCCAGAAGTCGCTCGCGGTTGTAGAAATGATGGTCTTCCATGCGGGGCAAACGAAGGTATCGTGGCAACTTGATACGGCGATTGTTGACGACCATGGACTTTTTGGGTTCCATGATGGGGTTGTAGCTCGTTGGCGGCGGTCGACGCTCCCGCTTTCCAAGAGAGTCGGCAGCAAGGAGACGAAGCTGATCGCGCAGATCCTTGTCACTGTAGTCGACACCCTCAAACGTCTGCGCCCCCATTCCAGCGTCGAGCCGAAAGTCGAGCAGATCGCCCTTCTCAGCCTTTTGGATCTTTTCTGCCAACTCTTTTGTCTTGGCTTTGCCGCGTTCTAAAATTGCATCAATGTCGTCGTCCGTGATCGTACTCTCTTCGGAACGAAAGACAGTATCCGCGCCGAATCGAATAGCGGCCATGATTTCGTCCTTCGAAATCTTCTTATCCTTGTCTTTTAGACGTCCCTGCTGCACGACCATGGCGTCAAGCTTTAGCTTCTGCTGAGCCCGTTCGACAATCTTCTCCTCGATGGTGTTTTCCGAGACGAGGCGGTAAATGTTTACCTCCTTCTTTTGCCCTAGTCGATGGCATCGATCCTGGGCTTGAAGATCAGCCTTCGATTCAAACAGAAGGGCGAGAGACTGTATGAGCCAGGCATTACCGAAACGACACAAGAACCCCGACACACGTGGAAGCAAGGACCTACCTGCGGATTCCAATCACTGTCGTAGAGGATACACGTATCGGCGGTCTGCAGGTTAATTCCAAGCCCACCTGCACGTGTACTCAAGAGAAAGCAAAACTTGGGGCTCCCATCCCTATTGAACTCATCAATCGCCCCTTCACGATCGTCGTATGTTGTGTTTCCGTCGATGCGACAATACATATATCCGCGCATCACCATGAAATCCTCCAGAATGTCCAAAACACGAGTCATTTGCGTAAAGATCAGCACCCGGCTACCGCGCTCCTGGAGTTTTTTCAGCAGCCTGTCCAGCATATTCAGTTTGCCACAATTCATGACAAGATGTTCTCCAAGTGGGTCCAGTGTTCGATCTTCCATTCCCTCGAAAAGATACGGATGGCCACAGCACTTGCGCAACTGCATAACGATGTTAAGAATCGCCGTTCGATTCTTTACGCCACTTGAAGTGATACTCTCAATATCGCGCAACAGTAACTTCTTGTAAAGCTGCTTCTGCATTTTGGACATGCCCACCATGATGAGAGTCTCCGTTTTGGGTGGCAATCCTTTTGCAACGTCCGCTTTCAATCTGTTTAGAGAAATGGAACGTGGTAAAGTATCGAGATAGTGAGCAACGTAGGACTCAGAGCAAACACAGATCAACCACACAGGCACACGCACCTTCGAATCATGAACGGTTTGAGAATCTTGTGCAGCTGCGAAATCATCTGTTTCTTAGCGTCTTCATCGTCGATTTCCAAATTGAACCACTCGTCGAACTGTTCCGCAGACCCAAAGATGTCGGGCAACAAGAAATTCAGCAGTGCCCAAAGCTCGTGCAAATTGTTCTGCAGAGGTGTTCCCGTCAACAGCAAGCGATGCTGCGTATGGAACGTCCGTACCGTCTTACTAAACATGCTCGCTTCATTCTTGAGTCGATGCGCTTCATCAATAACAAGGTACTTCCAAGCGAACTTTTGCAACGTCTTGCGTTCCATATTGCATATTTCATATGTCGTGACGCAGACATCCCACGCGCGAGGAGTATCGGTATTATCATCTTCCCATTGCTGCAGTTGCTTGTTATAGTGACGCTTGGAGGGACGTTTGCCGTCATGAGCGGCAGCCTCGTGCGTAAAATAGTCGGCAACGAGCGCCTCACGTTCTTCGCGGGTGCCGTGAAAGCGAATCGCGCGCAAGGACGGACACCAGCGATTCAACTCATTCATCCAGTTGCTCAGTGTCGATTTAGGAACGCAAATTAAATGGGGGCCCTGAACGTTCATGAATTCATACTGATAGGCTAGGATGCTAATGGACTGCAGTGTTTTTCCAAGGCCCTGTAATTTCGACGAGTGCAGAGAGTGGTCGTGATGGTTGAGATTTTCCTTTTTCTGCACATACCAGGTACTGCAAACTACCTGCATTGGGTGCGACTCACCATTTCATCGGCCAGAATTCCATTCAGTCCTTTTTCGGCGAGATGAATCAACCAATTGAGTCCCTCAAGCTGATATGCCTTCATGGTACCATGCTTGATAACACTGGGTTGCTTGGTCAAAAACACGTGTTCCGGCTGATCGTCATCGTCGTCCTCATCGCTATTTTGCTGACTCTCGGCATGTTCCTCTCGGTGATGCGATTGGTACTTGCCTGTAGGTGACGACGGTGGCGCTTTGCCGTGTCCCATTTTGAGCTTGGCAAAGATGGACGACTGTTGCAACAAGTATTCCAGTCTCGCATTGGCCTTGACAGATTCTTGCTTGTCCAGCTTACGGTGACGTTCTTGCACTGCCTTTTCTTGTTTCTTGCGCACCATCTGACGCTGTTTGGTTTCCGCCTTGCGTTTCTTTTCGTATTCCGTGTCGCTGTGGTCCTCCCGTGCCGCACGGCGTGCCTCCGACTTGGCCTGCCGCGCGGCACGTTGCTCGTCGACTTGGAGACGCGCTCCGCGAGTGGCCGATAGATCGTTCTGAGCTTGTCGCTTGCGTTCCAGTTCTTGCAAGGCCAGTTGATCAGCCTTGGCCGACTCACGATTGAATCGTTCCCTATCCTGCTGTTCGAGTGCAAAGTAGGGCTGTTTTTGTTCGGGAGTCGACGACTTCCATCGGTTGCTCAGTTCCGTCATGGCCTCGCCCATGTTGGCCGTGTCCAATTCTCGTTTGATGGAAGCCAAGTGTTCCGTCTGATAGAACAGAAAGGCCGATTTGGCCTTGGCGGGAGGGGACATCGTGGTCGTGTTTTTAGAGAGAGAGAGCAGCAATGCCGTGTAGACTAGACCCACGTACAGCGCCAAAAGTCAAAAATCAAAAATCAGAAATTGATGGCAAGAATCGGAGGTCAAGCAGCAATGAGTCTTCCTCTTCTAAAAGACAAAGGCGTGAAGGAGGAATGAAACTTGGACGGAAGCCTTGAAGCTCAAATCGAATCGTACGAATGAGAAACAAGAGGATGAACGCAAGTATGTCATACAGCGAAGACTGTAGTGCAACGCAGCGTATTCAATATCTGTATCATCACTTGTGGCAAAACACAAAACACCACAAAGCCCGCCGCCGCGACGAGTTCTCCTCGGAATGTCATCGTGGATTGGTATTTCTGACTCCTTCGACTAAAACAGGAAGTCTTGTATGACGTGGCATTTCCAAACCGTAGAGACAAGTATATTCTCTACCTGATGATATTCCACTTTAAGCATACATCTTCGATTACATAGCACTGGCCTATGCCTACTGTCTAGAGTATTGATAAACATAACAACACGAGTATTACATAAAAGTATCAAGCTGCATGTTCGATTTTCTGGTATCGTACCAACCAACACATCATCGGTGCCGCAAAGGGACCCTCCGCCGCTCACACACAAACACCTGGCAATTTTAGTATTTCTGATACAAGAAGTTCGATCTAGTTGCCTCGAGTGTCCTCTTTATTCGCTACTTCAGTCTACATAGTGAGTATTCCCAGCCTATCCCGTGTGTTACATTCTTCACCATGTCGAGCAGCAGCAGCGGTAGTAGTAGCGGCGCGTCTGTCTCGCTGTACCAGAACTGCCTCGCACTCCAAGAAGAATTCGAACAGTCTCAAGATCAAGATTACGTCTTGCAGTGTATCGCGTCCTCGCTCGAACTGTCGCAAGAACAATCCTATTCCAGTATTACCAGCTGGTTCTTGGTCTATGCCGCGGCCTTGGTCTTCTTCATGCAAGCCGGATTCGCCATGCTCTGTGCAGGAAGTGTACGATTGAAGAATGTTCAGAACACCATGCTCAAGAACTTGCTGGACGCCTGCGGGGCTGCGCTGTCATTCTTTACCGTCGGATATGCATTCGCCTTCGGAGGAGATGACCCCAGCTCTACTGCAAAGACCTTTATTGGGAACGAAGGTTTCTTTATGCGCAATTTGGACAGTCATGCCAATTGGCTCTTTCAATTTGCCTTTGCGGCAACTGCAGCGACCATTGTAGCGGGAACTCTGGCGGAACGATGTCAAATGGCAGCTTATCTTGGATACAGTATTCTCTTGACCGGATTCGTCTATCCCGTTGTGGCGCACTCGATCTGGAGTGTTCACGGATTCCTATCCGCCTACGCAGTCGAACCACTATGGGGCAGTGGCATGGTCGACTTTGCCGGGAGCGGTGTCGTGCATTTGACCGGAGGGACGACGGCCATCTTTGCCACTATCATCCTCGGACCCCGTAAAGGAAGATTCTATGATGCACGGGGAGTACCGCTTCGAAAACCCAAGCCCATGCCGGGACACAGTGTAGCACTCCAAATGCTTGGAACTTTCATACTTTGGTTTGGCTGGTACGGATTCAATCCAGGGAGTGCCCTGACGCTCACCACGACGACCACCAACGAGACCGGAATAATTGCATCCTTAGCAGCCGTAACAACGACGCTCTCGGCTGCTGCTGGTGCTGTCACGGCCCTCTTCACGAACATGTTAATGGAAGAACGTCGAACGGGGGAAGCTAAGTTTGACTTGCTCATGGCCATGAATGGGAGTTTGAGCGGGTTGGTGGCCATTACGGGAAGCTGCAGCGTCGTAGAACCATGGAGCGCCGTCGTTATTGGAATGATAGCCGGCTGGTTCTATTTACTCGGATCACATACACTCATCAAATTTCGATTAGACGATGCCGTCGACGCCATTCCCGTCCACTTTGTCAATGGCATTTGGGGAGTGGTTGCGACGGGACTGTTTGCCGTACCGGAAAATCTGTTGCGAACCTACGGGAGAGACAAGCATGTGGGATGGTTCTATTCGTGGGGACGTGGAAGTGGGGATGCCACGCTGCTGGCATGCCAGTTGATGGGCTTGCTGTGGATCTTTGGATGGGTCCTGGTGATGATGGTCCCTTTCTTTTTCTTTTTAAACCTCAAAGGATGGTTTCGGGCGGACTCGTTGGAAGAACTAGTCGGTCTGGATATTAGTTATCACGGCGGCAGTGCTATGAACACAGATGAAGTCAAACTCGAGTACATTGAAGCCTACAAACGTGCTAAAGGAGAGTCGGCATTGCGGAAACGAAAAACAACGAGTGCTCCGAGGACCGATGAGGACGGAGACGATGCGCACGACGATGAAGAAGCAATGCTAGAGGAATGTGTCAACGACGTAAGTTCGTACAAGGCCTAGGATTTGGGATGAATTATACATTTAAAACAGCTACAGCTTGCAAGGTACCCAGGAGCGTAAAAAAAACTCTTTGTCATCTCGTTTTGTTAGTGAGATGACTTGTAGCGGTAGGCCCCGTCAGGAGTCCCGGTACTCCTGCGCACTGTCTTCCGTCGTTGATGGTGGAAACGCTAGCAACGAGAAAGTCAACCAAGGTCCCCCCGCCAGTGGTTCTGGCGGCTCTGCCAACCAGCTTTGGTTTGGGGGGACATTCACCAGCGCTAGTAAAGCCTAGCGTTTCCCAACAGCCGAGACTAAACATACTAGCCTACGCGACCTGACACATCCAGCCGATTGCCGTCGCTGTGTCTGCAGGCCTGACCGTCGTGACGAACGAGAAAAGCGGTGTCAACCGCCTCCACAGACAGACGAAGTGGACTTCCAGCCAACCAACATTTTTTCGCGCCAGTCGGCCGTTTCCTGTAGAATCTACGCACATCTTGTACTACGTCAGGACATCGTACGTGCGCGCTACCAGTCAATTAATGGTATTGAGATCTCGTAGACTTCAACTTCACTCAGCTCATGTACGTGTGACGAGTAGAATCTACGTAGACTTCCGTCTGGAGTCAGATAATCCCAGAAAAAAAGCAGAAGTGAAGTGCGCCTTCCTTCTCTCACAAATCACTTTGGCCCATCGAACACCTCTAGTGTTTGATTGAACCCTGGCAACGATGGCATCAGAAGCATACGATTTCTTCAACGACTACTGTGGTGACGAAGGTGCCGGTGTCGGTACCCAAGACTGCGGTCTCTTCGCTGTAAGTACCTGACTGAGTGAAGCTTGTTAGGTGACGCCGGATTCGAAACTTGTATGTGGATCGATGCTGTGCTTCTTCGTCTTTCTGGGAAGTATGTTAGTGCTTTCCGATGCGGCGCATTCCTATGCGGTGCATTCCTTCCTCTGCGTGTCAGTAGAGGGCGCACCATCGCTTGAAGCGGACTATCGCCTCATGTGTAATCAGAAGATCGGGTGATGCTTGTGTGTGTCCGGCACAAGGCGTCACAAGCAAAGAAGATGAGATACCACCAGCGCGGATCGCTTGTGATTACTCAGGAATCTCACCACCTTCTTCTTCTTCCACTCTTTTCGAACATGACAGATCACTCAAGACATCGTGACGGGCGTGGATGTCTTCTTCCTCTTGTTTGCGGTAAGTCAGCATCGTTCTCGATATTTCTTCTTCGTTCTCTATGGAGCTTTTCTACTCTTGCGGTCATGTCTCCACTGTTCCGCTCGGACCTGGCAGTCCACTGCACTCTGTGTGGAATCACTGAGTCGTTTTGTTGTGGCTTGGCCTTGTCGTCGGTCAATCGTCGTTCCATGACCGCCACTGGATACCATGGTCTTTTTTCGCTGCACATCTTCCGTTGTCAGCAAGGAAGTTCTGCAAAATGTGCGAACTTTTTAATGTCACGCAGTTGATATACTTGGATCTTCAGTCACATAGACTACCATTTTCCGTTGCAGCAAGCCGGACAATAGCCCTTTGCTGGACGCTGGTCTTTTGAAAATTTCCCATATGGGACCAAACTGAACTTCCCGGCATCTTTCGGAACTTCGACGGTGATGCTCAGGATGTCGTACTTCATGTCGCACTTTGGTATTGTTCTACGCTGGTCATGGGTTTCAGACACGTTCTCACGCTGACGCAGACGTTCCTCGGTCTGTCCTTTTCCTCTGCATGTCGCACTTATGATTTTCGCCCCGATACCGCGCTTACCTGTAATGCAAAATCAAAACGTCTAACAACCTTATCTATCTCTTGAACTTTCTACTTTCAGGGTGCCCTCGTCTTCATGATGCAGGCAGGGTTTGCCATGCTCTGTGCCGGCTCTGTCCGTGCCAAGAACGTGAAGAACATCATGCTTAAGAACTTGCTTGATGCCTGCGGCGGTGCCATCGGTTTCTGGAGTATTGGTTACGCTTTTGCCTACGGAGACGACACCGATCCCGACAAGGTCAACTTCATCGGAAGCTCGGGTTTCTTTCTCGCCGAGGGCTTTGACTCTGGTCCCGCCTACATTGGTTGGTTCTTCCAGTTCGCCTTTGCCGCCACGGCCGCTACGATTGTCGCCGGTACCGTTGCCGAGCGTTGTAAGATGGCAGCCTACCTCTGCTACTCTATGTTCCTCACGGGTTTCGTCTACCCGGTCGTTGTCCACTCGATCTGGTGTACCCAGGGCTTCTTGACTGCCTTCAACAACGATCCCTTCCGCGGGGTTGGAGTTGTTGACTTTGCCGGATCAGGAGTTGTGCACATGACTGGTGGCTTCACCGCTCTCATTGCTGCCACCGTTCTCGGGGCGCGTAAGGGACGCTTTTACGACGAGGACGGAAACCCTCTGGAGAAGCCTGCTGAATGGATGCCGCACTCTGTTGCTCTTCAGATGCTGGGAACCTTCATCCTCTGGTTTGGATGGTATGGATTCAACCCAGGTTCGGCTCTTGCCATCGCCAGCGCCGGGTCTGCCACCGTTGCCGGTCTCTGTGCTGTGACTACCACCATTGCCGCCGCTGCCGGATGCGTGACCTGCATGTTCACCGATACCATCATTGACTGGCATGAGACTGGTGAGGCGTCGTACGATCTTACCATGGCGATGAACGGATCTCTTGCTGGGCTTGTCGCCGTCACCGCCGGATGTTCCGTCTTTGCCCCTTGGGCTGCTCTGCCGGTTGGTATGATTGGAGGATGGTGTTACTATGGAATGTCGAAGTTGCTCCTCAAGCTTAAGATTGATGACGCTGTCGACGCCATCCCTGTTCATTTTGCCAACGGTGCGTGGGGTGTCCTTGCCGTTGGACTCTTCGCCAACGAGAGCCGCATGGCAGATGCTGGATACAACTCTGCGCACGTCGGATGGTTCTACTCTTGGGGCAAGGGCAGCGGTGATGCCAATCTTCTTCTTGCGCAGCTCGTGTCCATTCTCTGGATCATCGGATGGGTCGGCGCTCTCATGACCCCTTTCTTCCTCCTCCTCAACATGGCGGGCATGTTCCGTGTTGATGCTCTTGAAGAGGAGGTTGGTCTCGATATCTCCCACCATCGTGGTGCTGCCTACGACCTGACTGGTCCCAAGGCCGAGGACGTCGACGAGCTGATGGAGATTCGCGCTTCCAAGCACGGCAAGGTCGAGGTCCCTAAGGAAGTTGCTCAGGCGGCTGATGAGGCCGAGGTTGACATTGAGGCCGAGCAGACTGCCTAAACTCCTCGTCGAACCCACAGTTGGGAACCGAGGAGTTGTATGTGAGATTTTGTGTAGGATTTGCCAGATCTACTCGTGCCTGGTGACGGACATTGCTATGGGCTACAAGTACACAGGGAACTGCCGTTTTTGTTACCTGATTTTCGGGTTGTAGCTGGCTTCTTAGTCTAAACTTGTATAGATCCGATGCTCGTATGGTAAATGTTAAATGTGGCTTTCGTGATCTAGTTAGTGGATGATGTGATCTCGGACGAGTGCCAATACAGGTTTCGTTGCTATTCTGCCATCATCGCTGAACTTGTGGTCATCACTGTTGGCCCCTACAGCACGCACGATTAGTCGGCGAGCATCTGAAGGGTCTACGGCCGACAATAGACCCGCGAGGACGAACGCGTCGTTCTTTCCATCTCTTCCACACTGCAGGCATTCCGTTGCCAGTCTTCGTACAATTTCAAATTTCCCTTTGCTCAGCAAATAGGCGCCAACACTCACGACAAGGCTATAGCCAACTTCATAAATGGTTGGCCTCCCCTCATCAACATTTCGAATGCTCTGCAGACCATGATCCTCAATCAAGGCTTCCAGTCGTTCTGTGAGGTCATAGCGCAAACAGATATCGATAGTGGTCTCCACAGAAAGACCCGGCAACTCCGCTGCCAACACGGGCTCTCCGCGCCGTTCCAGGAACGCGGAAAGCGCCTCGTGGTCGTACTCTTCGATCAGATCGAGCCAAGGCTTAGCTTGATCTGAAAGTTCCGCTGCAAGCAAAGATCCAATTCGTAGTAATGGATGACTGAGCGACACTGCATGGAGTCCTGTAGATGTAGAAAGAAGTAAGCTCCCGCTCTGATATCCCAGCACGAGTGGATGGTTCAACGCCATTGATAGCGATGGAGGCGCCAAAGTAGCCGATAGCGAACGCAGAGACGGATGTCCGACAGAAGCCAACATAAAAGAGTCCATATGACATATTCCGCTCTCGAGATTACCCAAAAAGATGCACTGAACAGAAGTCTCAGTGGTGCAGTACAGGACCCCATGAATGAACTTGGCTCCGGTGACGGTGACGTCAGGGTCAGTCGGTGATCCAAGCTGGACATTGCCCAGCAATGAAAGTTGCGGAGGATGCGAGAGGAACACGGAAATTCGCGATTCGACTATGACAGCACAGATGCGGCCATCTTCGTCCCATTCAACCAAGTCTGGCGAGGGGATGGCGGGTCCGGATGACACGTACGAAGAGGCTCGACCGTCCGTGTCTGTCTTGCGTGTGTAAAAGTAGGCGACGCCTCTATCCTTTGTGCTATTGGTATCACCATCGCTAGCGACACACAAAACTGGTCCTCCAAAGAGAGCCGAAGCCGGGCTCCGGTTACCGCCGCGCAGCGTGATTTCGCCGAACGACGTCTCCGTGGCGGCTGAGATGCTGCCACCTATCTCGGCAGCGTTTGCGGTGACGCGAATCAACGTCCGAAGTTCAACCCGTGGTAAAAAGCGTGATCCGTCGTTGGTGTAGTCCCCTTCCTTTTGAGCGGTGTTTGTTGCTGAGGTTGGAGTAACCGACTTTTCAGAAGTGAGAGGACTAGTCATGCTCTTCCCTTTCTTTACGAAATCAAAAGACTTGCGTAAGGTTTTCTTCTTGCTTCCCCCTCCCGCGCCAAGCATGACGCTCGACTCCTTCGAGGAAAGTGTTGTGTTTGTTCGAAATGAGTGAGTTTGCCCCTCTTTCTGTTCGGCAGGAGGATGCAGAACAGCAAATACATCATCATCTCCGACCCATGCGAATGAGACAACATCGATCCCACTCGACACGGATGCAGAATATCTAGAACCATCGTCGTTACGTCGCAAGAGACTTGCCATATGAACAATTTCGTACCGTTCCTCGTCTTGCCAAAGAATACACAAAAAGCGTCCAGATGGACTAGGCAGCAACACCGGTGCTGGTCCCACTACTGGTGATTGTCTCTGAGCTTCGGGAGACAAACTTAGCAGTCCCGAACGTATTGCTCCATGGACAGTTTTCGGGTTCTTGACGTGTATCGCGCCCTGAGGATTCCTGTGGGGAACTTGAAGTTGGCCCCATGCAATGGATGAATCACCGTGTACCATCAAAACTGATCTGCTCCACTCGCCCATGCTATTGCCAAAATGCACGTGACGCGCAGCTCCCTTGATGGTCGTTTCCTGGACACGCACCACAAGGACTCCTAGATCTGTACCGACCATGAGGGTTGAAGGGTCGAGTCGTCGTAGTGTGGCTAACGATTGGACATGAAGCCTTGGAGGCGGCAGCGCCGAATCACTCTTCAAGATCAGTGAAACATGGAGAGAGAATACAGGAATTGTCTCGGTAGCCCGTCCCGCGCTAGCCTCCGACCGCGGCATGCCCACGACATGCAATTTACCACTTTGTGTCACGACAGCACACAAAATATCTGTCGAAGAATAGGAAGGATGCACCCAACCAGCGACAAGCGTCATGGGATCAATGTCAACGCTAGTGATTGACATGACAAAGGGTTCCGGTTTGGGTGTCTTGCTTCGTCCAATGGCTTCGGCTGATACGATATTGAGATCCCACACGAGCACGTGAGGCTTGTTCGATCCCTTGTATCCGAGCGGCACGAACCAGAATATATAGTCTCGGTGCCCATCGTAGTCTACCAATACATGCTCCATGGAAGGGGTGCTCGCATCTGCCGTACCGTCCGCCTTGCTGCCACTCGTCGCGCTATTCGTACTTGTCGCCTCCGTTCGCGCGTCTCCTCCCAAGGACAGCTGCGTCGACGTAAACTGTCCTTCCAGCCGCGCCAGAGGAGGTCGAATTTCTACCAGCGAATGTTCACGAACGTCCACGACAAGCTCCCAGACAATGGCAGTGCCCTTCTTGTTCAGCACCGCGATGCGCGCCGTGCGTACCGATGCAGTACCGTGCTGCTCATCAAAAGTCGTCACATTCACGATATCCCACAAGGCATCGATCTTACTCGCCCCCGCTCTGGCACTCTTCAGTACCTTGTCTGACGCAGTATCGTACACTCGAAAACTACCATCGGCACAGCCAATCGCCATGAGCTTGGTTGTCAATGCGAGTGCCGACGTCGTCGGATGAGCAGAACTTAGATTGGCTTGCGTGAATTGTCTCACCAGCCTGTTGGTCCGAATATCCCATACGACGACGCGTTGGTGCAAGTGAATCGCCACATGCTGGAACCAGGATGACTCTTCCGCATCCTGAAGAATCGCCGTGGAGGGATCGAGAAACGACACACGCTGAACGCGTCCGAGGGCCTTCAGTGCAACCTGTAGTTTGCTGTTGGTGAAGTTGAAGACTTTGTCACTATTCAACCCAAACAGCTCGCTCGCAAGCTCTCTCAGCGACCGCTGCCACACAACCTGTCGCGTTTTGCTATCTTGTACCACCAGCTGTCGATGCATCGAGAGCGGTGCGTTCACCACGTCCAGCGTATAGCATATCAAAGGAAGACTCGGGTGACAGGTTACGCAGCGTTGTCTTGTCGGTGTGACTGTGGCGCCTGGTATGCCTGAAGATGCAAGCACCTGCGATGCCAGAGACGTCGGGGACGTGGCAGAAGCCGATACGCCAGCATTTACTGTCGGCGGTGCGACAATACGACGTACGACCGTCTCCAGCATGATCTTGCTGGGGAGGTACTAGGTCGTAGTTTCGTTAAATTTCGATCACTTCGGGTGAAACAAATGGTACCAATGGAAGTTTAGGTACATGCTAGACTCATTTGTGGCAAAATAGATGAAAACGCGGTTGCAGAGGCTGAGAAAATGATCGACGACGGCTCTGACAGCAACGCGGTAGTTCAATCAAAATCTCAAATCTCATTTTGTTCCCAGACACGATGAGAGAAATGCGAGCTCTGGATCGCGTCACATTGAGAATGGATTAGAGCTCGCATCTCGTGACTCAATCTGACTGACTTGACTCACGGGCTAGAAAACGTCACCTTCACATCATCAGATTTTGCCATGCGGCTTGAGACAATGTCAAAATGGCGTGTCTTGTGATGCCCTCGCCTTGGCCGCACTGCTCTGAAAACGAGAATGCCCCTTTCGGAGGAAGAATTTGCCGACAAGGACGACAATGAGCTCTTTCGAAAGATCAAACTCAAAAATTGGGACCAAGTGGAGGCTCTTTTGACGATGATTCATACCGCCGGCGGTGTGCCTGCTATTTCGAGTAAGCAGGTGGAAGAAAGAAGGCAGATTCCGCTGTTTATAGGAGAACGCGACAAGTTTGGAAATACGCCGCTTCATGCTGCTCTGGGTTACGAAGCTCCAGAGAGGATTGTCCTGAAACTGATTGAATTAAACCCCCAAGCGTGTCGTGTTCACGGCACAGACGACTGGCTGCCACTCCATGTTGCCGCCATGTGGGGCGCCAGTACCAACACAGTGGAGGCACTGATACGAAAGTACCCACAAGCTCTCGATGATCACGCATCGGGGGATATCAAAGGCCGTACACCAAGGTATTTTTCCAGTAGGTTTCCCCACAACAAGGACCTCTTCGAAAGGACAACGAGCGATTGGATTGACTTGATTGAACGAGACACAATGAGCTCCAGCGCTAGCTAGTTACTAGAAAATATTGTCTCTAGGCGACACTTTGTTATGAAACTATTGGATGAAACAGTTGACGGGAGGCGATCAACCGTATAACTCGTCGATATTGCTCAGAAAGTGAAAGGCGAATCGTTCGTCCGCATCCCACGTGAAACAGTTGACTGCAATCTTCTCCCCCTCCTTCGGTGGACAACCTGCATGCGTACTCGTAAAGTCCAAATCACCGCGAGGCAGTCGATTGTAAAACATCAAGGCTTGACCTGACTCTGCCTTGACGATCAAACCTCGCTTGCAATCCTCAATCTCTTCGTCGTGATCTGGCTCTAGCAACCGCGATGTTTCGGCATTTGGAAACGCCGTGTTTCCACCGCGATCGGCAGCTTGCAATATCGGTAACATGGTAACATGCCGATTACTCTGGACAGGTTTGACAACGTACGGGACGTAGTCTTGCAGATCCAAGTCATCGTAGCTCCCGAGTATGAGGTCTTCCGCAAGATCATCTGAGTACTCTATTGTCATGCCCTGCGCTTGCAATAGCTCCGATGCGTATAGCGCGCACACACGATAAAAGTCGTTCACTGGATCCGTCGAGTCCACCAAATAGTCATGCACCAGGCGACGGACATTCGTGTCCGTCGTGAGGTCGAGTCCCAATCCCACCGCCAACTTGCGTCCCACAGCGTCGCTGAGCTTTTGATTCAAGTTATCAAATCTGTGCAATGCCTCCTCATTCAGAGTCTTTGCAACATCTGAATCATGTCTCCACAGCTCTCTTATTCGCGTTTGTACATACATGCGCACTTCCTCCAATGGTCGACTCTCAAAGTTGTGAAAGAAATCTTGATGTTTCTTGTACCACGAAGTCGTGCCCGTATACTTCAACAATTGCGGCCGTTCAACTCCTCCCTCTTGCATTCCCGTAATGTTCTTGACGCGCTCCCACAATAGCCTCGTCACTCGAGCATGGTGGGGTGTCGTCCCAGTCAGGGAGGTGCGGTAGTTTTCATACCCTGGCGAGTAGTGCCGTTCTGCAGACCGTTGGAGATGACCGGACGAAATGTCAATCAACTCTTGACTGTCTTGGAGTGATAGAATCGGATCTACCAGAAACACGCGAGGTGAAAGACTGAGTGTGGTAAGTGTGGTCTTGCCATCGTCCAAGACTCGGACAAAACCCTCTTCTACCGCTTCATGGACAAAGGCCTCTCGTGGTAGCAAGAGATGGAGGCGTCGCGATGATGACGAATCGTACGCTCGACCATTCTCATCGACCAATCGATGTGGTCCTCGCAAGTCGACACGATGATTGACATCCATTTCATCGTGGGTTCGCACAATTTCGCGAGCGACTAGCCTCTTGATAGTTTTCGCACACTCTTGCAACGGTGCCACCACGCGAACGAACCATCCCTCGTGACTTCCATTGGCCGAAATGTGAAGAAAGTGAGCCGACAGACTCTTGGGAAAGTCAGAATCGAAACGCGAGACGGCTAGAAATGGATCGCCTGCGTCATAGTTGGTATCAAGAAGCGACGTTCGTCGTCGGTCATTGCGGAGGACACCGGATACGAGTTCGTCCGAGTCGGGAATGCCTTCGACGAGAACGACGCTGGATTGGCAGTCCGATGACGGCGGGGGCTCTTGGTAGACTGGATTGGCGGCATCGCACGTTTCAACATCATCGGTGGCGATAGTCGACACGCACAACAAGAGGCCTGAGAGGAAGATAGACCACCGGCGACGCATGATGGAGTGCTCGTCATCTTCGTCATGACCCATCGAAATGCGATGCGAGAATAG